>CAJNIZ010003004.1:0-24618 GCA_905231905.1 Symbiodinium pilosum | reverse complement strand
TTGTGCCATTGAAGTAAAAACTCGACCACAAAATTCAAAGGTTCCATGCAGGAGCGTGCAGGCCGGAATGTTTTGGAGTTTTGGAAAAGGTTTTACGCGCAGCTCCCCTGCAGGAGAGTTCCGGGAAGCGGCGTGAGCAAACTACACGGCCCAAAAAGGTTTGCAAAAGCCATTGCTTTCCAGGAGTGCGCAAGCAATCATGCTGTAAATATTTTGGAAACACTGCAAAACACAACTCCTTGGCAAGCGCATGCCGGGGAGCGTGTTTGAAATACTGACAGCCCCAACAAGTTACGAAGGTGCATGCCTTGCAGGAGTGTGCAAGCAATCATACTGCGGGGACGCCAAGTATTTTGTTAATACAGCTCCCTTGCAAGAAAGTGTAGGGGAGTTGCATCATTGAAGCATAAGCACGACCAAAAAAAATTTGGAGGTGCCCTGCAGGAGTGTGCACGCGGTCGTGCTTTGGGGCCTCCGAATTCTGTGTACTTTCTGGGAACTACGCAAACGCAATTCCTTCTCGCGGAAGCGTGAGGGAATTGCGCGCTCAGATGTACGCTCGTTTGGTGCGGGGTTTTGCCTAACTGTAATGGCATGTACACCTATGGCTTCATGCATAGGCTCGCCTGGGCCTGGCTGGCCAGGGCAGATTAACGTTGTTTCTTGTTGTGATTCGCGCTGGTGTTGCCAAATGGTCTCTCAGCATGGTGTTGTTTTTTGTCAATTAAGGTTTCCCTTCGTTTGTTAAGTTATTGGTTGATGAACAACGCTTGGGCGGCTGTAACAGCCAAATGTGTAAACAACAGCCTGATCTTCCTATTGTTCTTGGGTCCCTGGTGTATTCGCCCTCCCTCCGCTGGCAGTAAATCTGCGGTGTATCTTGTCTACTTGAACAAGGCCTAGGCAAACAACGCCGAGACTAGAAGGAAACTCAGACCAAAGCCCACAAAGAATCAGTTCAAGTCTCCCGAACCCCTTCTAGCAGAGTCAATTCCTGCTTGAGAGGGATCGATCCGTCAGTGGACCTAGGAAAGCTCAGCTGATAGGTTGTTAGATTATGGTCTCCTTATCGGTAGTCTGAGTATTAGGGGCAATACTAAAACGTGACCCCAAACATGAGCATAATTCTGACCACCGACGACACGACTTGTTTCATGTGATTTTGTCAGAACAATACCGTTAATAGGAAGGTGTGGATTTTGCAATCATACACCGAGTTGAGAACGTTGGATGTTTGATATGTTGTTGCTTCCATTTGCCATAGCTCAGCATGTTGATGCGAGCATTCTTGCAAACCAGGCCCTCTCCCCGCACATTGATAGCGCCTGGGTGGGAGGGCCCAATTTGCGCTCAAGATGATAACGGTTACCCAGGACCATGAACACTCCAAAGCTGAATCCGAGATTTGCAGATGTATTTGGGATGCCACATTTTGAGCCGCCATGATGAGCTCTGTATCCAGGAGAACAAGAATTATTGGCAATTAAACCCTAAACCCTAAATCCCTAAACCCTAAATCCCTAAACCCATTAGCTTGCAAGGTCACGCAAAGGCAACTTGAAGCTCTTGGATTTGTGCGCTTGGAGCGCTTTCCATTGGAACCAAACATCCACCCGACAGAATCCGGTCTTAGCTGCCCGCCGCATTCTGAGGAAAAGCCATTCTCAGTCAGGCAGGGAAACTTGATACATGAATTCTAGGAAATATGTGTGGCAAGGAGGAGGGGCCCTGCAAGGGAGGATCCAGAAAGTAGATCCCATTTTTACGAATCGCTAGAGTTAGAGATTGCCCAATCGTAGTATAGGGTACCATATTGGGAGGGGTTCTACTTTTTTAGATCCTCCCACCGGGTCTGGGAAGGGATGAAGGATACGCATGCTTCCGACGCAGGATCTGGGGGCTGATGCAGACAAGAACAAGCCGGCAGAGCTACCAAGCTGCATCTTTAGCACCCCAAACCCTAAACCCTATATAAACCCTAAACCCTCGCAATCTTATGGCGTCCTTGAGATGAGAACATTGGGTGTATGGGAGCGTTTAAGAAAGGGCCCCTCAACATATAACAACATCACAGCGCTTACATCTGTTTTAGAAAGCCGGTCGTTTAGGGAGCAGATGTTGCCTGAACTTTTGGGGGGGTTCCAAGCACTGCCAGCTTGATGGAACATCTGTTAGCAGAAGTGCGGCTTGCGCTCAGAAGTTGCAAATGTCAAGACTGACACTTCCGGCTGATTCGCGCTAAGGCACGATGGGGTGCGCAGCTCAGCGAACTCGGCGAGGTTGTATGTGGTTTAGGGGTTTGCTCCAACTGCTGCTGCTGCTGCTGCTGCTGCTGCTGCTGCTGCTGCTGCTGCTGCTGCCATCGTCTTGATCGTCGTCTCAACTGAGCATCATTCCTCGTCATAAGCTAACCTCATTCATTTTGCAGCCATGATTCGTGAAACTTTCTGTTCAACACCCTATATGCTTCTCATTCCACGAACTCTTAGCAATTCCCATATGTCTCTAGGGTTCCCACAGTTAATCCCCTTCTGTTGGAAGACCTCCCACTTTGAGTGAGGCACCAAAAACTTCTGTGGAGCGTCTCCGTGGGCAAGCTGCGGAGCCTTTTCAGCGCGGTTTTTTAATCCCATGCCCTACGACTTGAGTTTCGGGTTTTGGTTTAGGATGGTTTAGGGTTATGCTAAACCTTCGCAAAAGGGATTATGGAGGGGTATATCAAGGCTGGACTGTATGGCGGCTGAGCCTAAGTACTACTACCTAAAACTTACTTGAAGAGGTGGTGTCAAGAGGCAGATGTTCGATCAATGTATACGAAGCTAAAGAAATATGTGCTGAGAGGCCTGGGGATCTGGGGGATTATGGGGAGGGTACGGGGATCCCCGTTAGTGCTTCTTCATGGCTGTTTTGAGAAACGCACTCATCGATGGAATCCAGCAACGCGTAACAGATGTTTTGGCCTTTTCCCCATCCTCGCTGTGGGGTTGTTAGGTTTCAAAGTCTATGTTGTCCTCGCCCTCTGCCAGGAGCTTGACTGCAGTGCTCAATGGCCACGTATTCCTGCTGCCCAACCACAGAGTATCCCTGCAGTGCCCAGCCACCAAGTATCCCTGCAGTGCCCAACCGCAGAGTATCCCTGCAGTGCCCTGCAGTGCCCAGCCGCAGAGTGTCCCTGCAGTGCCCAGTATCCCTGCAGGGCCCAACCGCAGACGCAGAGTATCCCTGCAGTGGCCAACCACCAGGTATTCCTGCCACCAAGTAGGAAACATTACATTTCTTGTCCAATAAGAGCTTTAGGGTGGGGATGCTTGAAGTAAATCATTTTTGAATTAGGGGCCGTATTACGCTAGGTCCCCAAAACAGGGCCCTGGCTTGGATAACAATAACTATACCCTTCATGCTGTGGGACGACCTCAGACCTTCAGCAATGTACCCTACATTGGCATATGGATTCTTGAGTTGCTGTTAAGGAACTTAAGCTAAGTTACCATCATATGTGTATAAAGAAAAAAGCGTTTCCTCACTGTAGTAATTGAATTTAAATTCCTTAACAGGAGCTCACATTCTTCCGAGTAATGTAGACCGCTGATTAATAACCCTCCTCCCCTTAATAGGGATTACAATAGGGGTCCTAATATTAAGGCCCTGAAAAGGAGGGGGTTTATTAATCACGGGTCTACATTAAAGTGGATGCTAGCATGGCTTCCCAAAGGCCATCTACTGCAAGCACTGCCAGATGTGGCTCAACGGCCCTACACAGCAGCGACCTCAATGAAGTGTTTGGGGTTTAGGGTTTGGGGGTTTAGGGTTTAGGGTTTGGGGTTGGGGTTGAGGGTCTTTGGTAAAGGCTTGGGGTTTCGAGTCACAGGTATTTTGTTTTGGGGAAGATTTGCGCTTTGGGTTTAGGGTCTTATGTTGCGGATTTGCGTTTTGGGGTTCAGGGAGGATGTAGGCTTAGGGTTTGGTCTTTGGGCTGAAGGCTTGGGTTGGTTCGAGAGGCGTAGCGGAAGCTGCCAGGACTTTTCGTGGGAGGGAAATACAAAAATGCGCTTGGGAAGGTCAAAGTGAGCATTGGACCATACTCCACCTAATTTCTATTTGTCCAAGTTTTCTGGCCCCTACTTTCGCATGTCGTCCATACCAGGAGGACAGTGCTATTCGGGGTGGGTGCGGGGGGAGGCATTCTACTGACGATTTCACATGCGCACACGCCCATAAACACAGTCACATTATTCATCTGACGGTCTGTTAGCACGGAATGAAGGAATTGATCCCTGTAGTAGCTTAGTAGCCCCTAAAGATCCCGCAGTAAATTACCGGTGCCTGTTTACTGAACTGCCGCTAAGAAATTTATTTTCAGCTACCATACTAGGATAACCACATTAAAATATGTTATAGATTGTAGACATAATATATATACAGAGAGAGATATTTACACACACCCATTCTGGTGACCTCATGCAAGTTCCTTAGCAGCAGTTCTTTGCCGTTTGTTCATTCCCTACGGACCACTCCAAACCCTTAGCCCTTAACAGGGTTTAGGGTTTAGCTCAGAAGTTTCCACTTTCTGGACCATTCCTTCATTCCATACTGGCAACCAGCGGGTCATGTGACCCAGTCGCCTTGCAGGATCCAAAAACTTTAACGCCCAAGATGGTACCTCATACTGTTTTGAGTAATTTCGGGAACTCTGACGGAGGATTTAGAACTCCCAATACGGTACCCTTTGTTATTTTTGGATAATTTCGCGGAAGCCTCTGGGGGGCATCTACTTTCTGGATCGATCCTCCCAGAAGTCAGGGAGGTGCAGCAGGCCGAGTTGAATATTCGAGTAATCCTTCAGCGAGCTTGCAACGATGCCACCGAGTTAGTTGCGAACTAACTAGGGTTTAGGGTCTAGGGTTCAGGGTTTAGGGTTTAGAATTTAGGGTTTAGGTTTGGGTCTACGGTTTAAAGCCTAAGCCCCCTGACCGTCCCAGCACTGTTGCCTCAACTAGAAGGCTTCAGGCATCAGAGCAGTGCATACAGCAATGAGCAGCCTCATGACCTTGCGACCATAAGACATTGGGCACCAGACTGCCTCCGTCGCCGAAAACTCGTCAAACGTTTTTCGTGCACTCTCATGTCAAGGCCTCAAACCCCAAATCCCTAACCTCAGGCAAGAAAAACCCACGCGAGACCTGTTAATTTCAATGGCGTTGATGATGATCCTAAACCCTAAATCTTGGATGGCCAGGTGGGCCGACCATGAGATTGGCAAAAAGCATCGTAAGGCTGTCCGGAGACAGCAGGCAGGGTCCTGGGATTTAGGGTTTTAGGGTCTAGGGTTCAGGGTTAAGAGTTTCGGGTTTTAGGGTCTAGGGTTCGGGGTTCAGGATTTGGGGTTTAAGGGTTCGGGCTTCAGAGCTTCGGGTGGAGCAAGGGTTGGGCTTCAGCCTCTAGGTAGTGTCACGATGATGCACAGTAGGGGTTAGGGATTGGGTATGCCGAATGAGCATTTAGGATCTGAGAGGGTTTAGGCTTTAGGGTTCAGGGCTTTTGGTGTCCTCTTGTCCTCTTGCGGCAGTGTTTGGCCTTTGGTGGAGGGCGCCCGCGCTAGTCATGATGACTTGTTTTACGTACTCAAGCACATACCCTCAAGGTACAAGGACCGACGCATTGGAATCACCATAGGTTTAGCTATGTTTTGCGTAGATCACATAGGCACCTGTACCCTTGAGGAGATGAGATGCAAACAGCCAAAGTTTCAACACTTTCCTGGACCTAGACCCCTATACCCCCCTTGTATAGGATACCTAACTTAATGTCTAGTATCCTCTATCTAGAAAACTAGGAACCCTACAAAAGGGGTGGGGATAGAGGTCTAGGTAATCAGCCCTTGAGGGATTGAAGTTTAGGACCCATGTCGAGAGTCCCTAATCCCTAACCCCCGAACCCCAAATCCTGCATTGAATCCTTTAATACTTTAGTCCCTTATCCCGAAACCCTTCCCTTAAAGGCTTAACCCTAAACCTTAAACCCTAAACGAGGCCAAGGAGGCCTCAAAACCTTGAAGTATTGTGTCAGGCGGACAAGAACTCGGGGAAGTATGACCAGGAGGCAGACCCTTCGTTTTATAACTCTGGGTTTTCTTACTGGTTCTTACTAGGGAATGAGGGAATATATTATATGGAGTTTTATTGGGATCATATTCTCTTATTCCTTACAAGCCACCAGTAAGTTTAGGGGTCTGGGGCTGAGGATCTTGGGTTTAGGGTTAGGGCTTTAGAGCTTTGGGCGCAAGGTCTGAGCTTTGGGCGTTCTTAGGGCTTGGAGCTCAGGTGCGATCTTCAAGTACAAGCTTTAGCCCCCAGGGTTGATGCCCTTTCGGTTGATTTGGGTGCCCGAGGCTCTTGAAAGTGGAGCTTGGTGCAGTTGTTTGTCCGCTGTGTGATCATCCTTCTTGAGCTGATTGCTTTGGGTAGCCTTACCCTAAACCCCTCAGATTGTACATGTGAGTTGCGCTTGGAAGCACGCATGAGGGTATCGGGGCGGCTGTAAGGGTTTGGGGCCAATGAGCTCCATGTAGTGTGATAAACTGTGCGCCAAGAAGCCCCAATATCCAATGGCATCGAATCTTCAAAAGCCAACGCATGAACATGTGAGGCTCACCATCAACCACTCTGTTGTGGTTTCCATTGCATGTTCCATATCCTTTTCCATTTGATTCTCCATTCTTGGGGTTGACCTTGGCTCACGGTCTGGTAAGAAGTGTGAGCTTCCCGTAGACCCCCTAAGGTAGGGTGCGGTCTGGTAAGAAGTGTGAGCTTCCCGTAGACCCCCTAAGGTAGGGTGCCCGTAGACCCCTTTTGGCAGGGGCCTCGAGGGCCTAAAGAGTTGCCAACAGTATGGTTCTAGAATCCATGTGTAGTCATGGTAGAGGGCCCCTCAAATAGGCCTCAAAATGATGTTGGCAGTTGTTTGGGCCCCTACATGACCCTCAGGCCCTGACCAGTTTGATTTGCATGCAGTTGGGTAGTTGTGCTGCGAGTTCCGGAAAGTCGTGTTTTGCTTTTACATGCTGTTCTGTGGAGCTCGGATTGCCAGAGAGGCGGTTCCAGTGTCTGAAATGTTTGCCACCAGCCCCGCAGTCATAATGTAGACCCCTGAAGACTGTCCTACATTGTCTCCTTATCACTCGCCCCATGTCTTAGTTGTTTAGGCCCGCTTCCTGAGCCCAAAAATCCCGAAAGCGTGAGCTATCCTTATCCTTGCAAGAGATTTGACGGGCTCCTTGCGCACCTTGAGTTGGAAATAAATTCCTAGATCTCACAAAAACACAGACAAAACTAAAACCATGATTTGTCGCGTTATTTAGTGATTAAACGCCGCTAAAGGCTATGGATACTTGGGAGGCCTAGGTTTGCCCTTAAGCCCTAAGCCTAAACCCTAAACCCTAACCCCCCCGAAGCCCTAAACCCTAAGGGTTTAGGGTTTAGGGTACCCTAAACCCTAAACCCTAAGCCCCTTACTCAAGACCTGAGGGTGACCCCGGAGTAGCTTTAGATGCATCTGCTTGAAGGAGTCAAAGATCCCGGATCCGCCAGAGGGATTTGGCAAGAGGCCCAGGAAGGCACGACCATGGTTTAGGGCTTAGGGTTAAGGGCTTAACAGGTTTAGGGTTTAGGGTTTAGGGCTTATAGGGTTTAGGGTTTAGGGCTTATAAGGTTTAGGGCTTAGGGCTTATAAGGTTTAGGGTTTAGGGTTTAAGGTTGAGGGTTCTCTTGGGGTTTAAGGACTGGGGTTAAGAGCTTGGGGGTTGACTTAGGGCTAGAGGTTGAGGGATGAAGGTTTGGGTTTTATTGCAATCCCTTGCTCCTCAGGATATTCGGGATGGTATACTAAGAATGCGAGCAAACCCCTCCACTCCCCTAAAAGCAAATATTCCCGACAGCATGTGCAAATGTAAATGGCGTATTCATTCGTTTACTACTTCGGTTCTGAGGGTTTCCTCGGCCTGCACGTTTTTTGTTATGCTTTCCCTGCTGCTTAGTAGCATGTCGTGTCTCATCCATGATGCCCCAAGACCCTAAACCCTCCAAGCCAGAAGCCTTGGGCTCAGAGCAAGAGCAAGTGCTGCAGGGCATCGATGAAGACCGGCATGACGACATGCAGGCAGGGTCTGAGTCAAAGGTGGTTAGGCTTTCAGGTCTTGAGTGGGGTTCTTCAGGGTTTCAGAATATAATTCTTGGGTTTTATGGGAATATGATGCTTGGGTTCTGTGGGGTTTGAGGCTGCTACAGGTGTTCGACGATTCGTCGGTGAGGGATGCAGGAAGAACCAGGGCCACCACATTGCCTCTAAATACCATGGACAAAGGTCCAACAAAGGGACCCATGATGTATGAAACTCCGCAGTAATCATAGACTAGATGGTTTGTTCGGCTTTGCGCTGCTAGGTGCATTCTTCTTTCCTGTTCTTGTTTGGTGGAGGGAAGGAAATTGCCCGAAATAACATGCGACTTCTGCAGGGTAGACAGAATATTTCGCCTCCTTTTCAAGGGGATCCGAAACACTAAACACTAAACCCTCATTGAAGCCCTGCACCCTAAACCCTAAGCCCGGAAGCGTATCTTCATCTTCGACAGTAGCGAGAGACTCTGCCCTCAGAAGTCTAGACCAGAAAGCTCTGAGCCCATCAAGCCCTAAACCATAAAACCCTCTAGGGTTTAGGATCTAGGGTTTAGGGTTTAGTATTTACCTTCAACCCTGACCCTACGCAGCTCTAAACGTTGAAACGTCCTCTCAAAGTCCGACTCTCTCCACATTTCCAAGCCTCTATCCATCCTTGCCTTTCCATTTGCGTTCCTCCTTCCCCTCTCAAGCCGAAACCTCGACCTCAAAGCCCCGAACCAAAGCCCCACACCGCAACACTAGCCTCAGCACCTTTTGCCCTGACTGCTGCTTCCGAGCCCCTATCCCACTCAGGACCGGGACAGCAGCGGAGCCCGCATGGATGTGGGAACCCCAGTGCATGGTATTCCCAGGTTTTTGAGTATCAACTGTAGCCGCGGCACCCCGGCCTTGCAGCCCTGAACCCTGAACTTCACTAAACCCTGGTTACACCGAAAGCCCGAATTCCAAGAGCCTTGAATCCCTAAACCCAAGGCGCGAACGGGCAAAGGGCCAGGGGACTGACCTGAGGTTTATGGTTTTGCAGCTTGTGTCTGAGGTTTGGGTCGGTGTGCAGCGTGGCAAAATCCCGGGCAAGTCTGTGCATGCTTGAGGTTATGTTCGTAGCATGCTGGATCTCAGGTAACGGCTTCATGAGGTCCACCCTAATGCCCAAACCTTAAAGCCTAAACCCCAAACCTTGAAGCCAAAACCTCGACTATTGAATAACTTCCGGCGCAGGACGCAGAGTGGCAAACTCCCATGATTCGGTAGGGTTTAGGGTTTGGGCTTGCGGCTTCTGAGGAGGGCCCTGAATCACATATTTCGCCGCCTCCTACTACTCACTATAGCTCCCATTTAGGGCTTAGGGTTGTAAACTTGAAAGCTGTGCATCTCAATAACCCTAAACCCTAAAACCTAAACCCCTATTCAGCCCCACACTGTTCTTATCAACCCCCCAAAGGGATCCGCGATATGAAAGTCAAATCCAAAACACCAAAGCCTTGAGCTCAATAAATGCGTGCACGGAAGCCTAAGCCTCAAACACAAACCTGTTCAGCTTACGGTAGCTTAGCTTTGCGAGTGTCCACCCTAACAGTTGGTCCAGAATACGTTTCATACGTGAGCTTTAGGCCAGCAAGCCACCAGAAAGGCTACTGCAGTACAATGATTGGGTTCAGGGGTGACTGTACGGTTCATAGACAAACTCTTGCGTCCTACCGTCAGTATACTGTAGTGCCATAATTGCTAGGGTCTGGGTAACACCAGGGGAGTAATGCTACGCTACCCTTTGGGTCTAGCATTCTGTAAGAATATTGAAGCCTTACTTGGGTTGACCTACCTGTTAACGAAACAACTCTCAAGTGGGCATTTGTTCTTCACGGTTCTCGGTAACACTTTAGTGCTGTAAGGGGGTCCCAAAATGACCCAAAACCCGCCCTAGGTCTTCAACCCAAAGCTCTCTAACCCTCGACTGTGCCTTTGGTTGACTCAGGGCGCAACCGGTTCAGATCAGGCGGACTATGAAGGCAGCACAGTGACAGTGAAGGAATTGTGGGGGGGGTACACACCGGTGTAGGGCAGAGTGTCCGAGAGTTAGGGCTTTAATTAGGGTTAGGGTCTGATAGCTTTTGGGGTTGAGGGTGGCCAGGGTTGCTTTCCAGAACTCAGGGCCCTATGTTGGATAAGATTAAGGGTGCTGCAGGATGAGTAGGGTTACATCATAAGCTTCCCAGAAGTGGGCCATGCTTTCTGACAGGCCTCAATTGTCGCAAGCGGCCGCAAGCGGCTCTTGCAGGGCTTGATCTGATTCATTGGCCTTTGGCGTAGGGTACTAGGTTTAGGGTGACGTCCCAAGTTTAGAGTCAGCTTTCAGCCTCCCTGTGGCATATCCTTACAGTCATCAACCACCAAACAGCATTACTACATTGGGAGTGTGCGCTCAGGGGTTGAGGTCGAGCATTAGCCCTGCTTCTACTGGTAATCCCTTCCCGCGAATATTAAGCGACGTCTGCCCCCACCTAATATTAAATAATCCGGGCCCCAAAAAGTTATTCAAACCAATTGGAATCGAACGAAACTCAATTGAAATTACATCAAGTCCTTTGTTAAATCCATCTGAAAGACACTCAAGACTTAGGAATCGAGGGGGATCCCTAATTCCTTTGTATTATGTTTTGTATCCTTCCTAATGACTTCAAAACCACACCTAATTCAATATTAGGTGACCCCTTTTAGCAGTAGTCTTCTGGATTTTTAGGCCCCTGAATTTATCATTTAATATTACGAGGTTTTTTACTGTTTGGGGGAACGGATTAAATCCCTGCGGTATGGAGAGATCTAGATAGTAGATTCCCGTAAGGGTTCCCCGAAATTTCCCAACCGTGGTATAGGGTAGCATATTGAGAGCTCTACTTTCTAGATCCTCCCAGGGGCTGGGGAACACCAGCAAGAACAACGCTAAACCCTAAACCCTATCAGACCTCTAAGCTGGATCCTTAAGCCCATTGGTGCTTAAGGGGAAGTGGAGAGTAGATATGGGGAGTAGCATACGTGATTCTAGGAGCCATAATCTAAAGTCCTTACAATGGGTTATTTCGGGATTATCTAGGGGACTCTTATATGGCTTATCAAGGGGGATACTATGAGTTCAGACTATGGCTCATAGCATGATTGGAATCGCACGAATTCACGCCTCTACACACACCTCTTCCTGCTTGAAATGGTATCTCTGCATGTTTTTGGGGGAGCCACAGAAAGCAATCATGATCAAATGGGCAAGGTGGAAAATTAAGAGGAATCTGTGTTTTTATGGTGCTTTGAGAGGATAGTTACCCATATTACGGCATTAGACCCCTTGTATCATAAGGAGCCTTGGGAATACTTACCTACGGTTTTGGATTCCTCGTACAAGTATGAGACAGGGTCCCTCAAATAAACCCCAACATGATATTGTAAGTTCTCTGGGCTTCTACGTGGTATCCCTGTCGTACCT
This sequence comes from Symbiodinium pilosum, assembly GCA_905231905.1. Lineage (NCBI taxonomy): Eukaryota > Dinophyceae > Suessiales > Symbiodiniaceae > Symbiodinium > Symbiodinium pilosum. Next base: position 12,972 of record CAJNIZ010003004.1, on the reverse strand, counting down.
TGAGACCCAGACCCTAAACCGAGTGAGCCCGGGCCGTCGAGCAAGGCGAACGCGCCGGCAACCAGGCCAGGCCGCACCGCACCCAGAAGGTCCTCCAGTCCCGCAGGCAGCTGCGGGCTGCGCGGTAGACCCGGCAGCTCGCCGGCGAGTAACCCATCAGATCGCCCGACAATTTTAAAAACCGTTTTTTGGAGCCTGCCACGGGCCTGCAAGGGCGACGTTGCAGGGCTTCAGGATCCTCCATAAGCTCCACGGCCCTCCACGGCCCTCCACGGCCTCCAAGGCCTCCACTCTTCACAGCCCTTTTTTTGCTCGGGGTCTTCAAGGCCCAGGCCGTCCAGCGCCTTCACGATTTTAAGGGCCTACTTGATAAGCCTCCTGACCAGGCCTCGAGCCAAATCCAAATCCAAACCACACGTCCAGCTGGCTCAAGGCTTGCAGGTCTCCAAGCAAGAAGCCTTGCAAGGGCAGCGTCCAGCCAAGGCTAAATCACAGACACCAAAGGCCTCGCCAGAAGCCTCGAGCCGGACTCAACCAAACCTTGCACCCATCTGGTCTAGACAGGTGCACAAACAAATAAGAACACAGGAGCACAATCAGAGTTCGAGAGAACCCTAAACCCGTAAAAGGTTGAGGCGAGGGTGGAGCGCCAGCTCCTGCAGGTCGGGGTGCGCGCCTGGGTGCTTCCAGCACTAGCGCACGCCCTCACTGAGACACCCTAAACCTAGACCTTAACCTTAACCGCTTGAGCATGAGAAGGCGACTACAACATGCAGCGATGGAACTCTGACGAGACCCAGCCTCAGCGACTAAAGCCTTGAGGGGGAGTGGCCGTGGCATGCTTAAAGCAGCCGCATATCGGGCGGGGACCCATAACTAGCGACAGCCTAGCCTGAGATTTGCCTAGGGTCTCCTTAAGAACCCACGCCATGGTCTCAGGATAAGGCGAGTGGTTAAGCTTGTAGGGCGGTTTCAGGGTTTGGGATGGAAAGGCTTGAGGTTAAAGAGTTGAAAGGGTTGAGGGTCTAGGGTTAAAGGGGCTGAGGTGTAAGGGGTTGAAAAGGTTTAGGGTTGAACGAGTTTAGGGGTAAAAGGGTTTAGGGCTAACCGGGCTTAGGGTCGAAAGGCTCGAGGGTTTTGGCTTCAGGGAGTTTACATGCTGAGGTCATCAGCCTCCCCTGCACCCGTCCCACCATTTCGGAAGTGGGGTCTAGCTGCTTCACCCCAAAATCTCGGACCCTGACCTATCACACGGTTATAACCAAAATACATTCATCATTGTTATCCAACAGTTTTAGCCTTGTGTTGCACTCCCAATGTCGAAGGCGCAGACCCTACCTTTAGAGACCTTTCTCGAGATTCGGGGCCAAGAATTTTCATATCAGCAACTTCATCTGAACAAAGCGCTCACGCATATTGAATGACATGTTCACGGTTTCAGGATCTAGGAGGTAACGTGTAAGGCCTGGTTTTGGGAGTTTGCCCATTATAGTCTAGGCAGTCTTATGTTCTGTAAAAGCAATAGGAGCCTCCAATCAAAGGCCCTTTGCCCAACTCATGCGCAGAGGAGCTTTCCAAGGTGCATCATTCACTACATAGAGGCAATAAGTTGGCTTTGGTAACCCCAACCCCCAAAATTAGGACCCTGTACCTGTCACATGACTATACTGGGGTCTTCATTCTAGGGGTTGGAGTAGCCCCGATTCCTCTCATTGAATGTTCGGTGTGCCCCCCCTATTAGTAGCCGGCAGGGGCGTGTTTGTAGGCCGTAGTTCTGGGGATCCAATTAATAAAGTGCGTTGTCGTGTTCTTCCCCATTTTTCCCTCAAGAAAGCAGCCGAAGGGGCAGACGTAAGTTACATGAGTCTCAAGTCTCGAAACTCAGCATTCACATTACCTAGCAGCTACAAATCCTGGATCCCAAAAGACACACACCTCCCCACGCTTCCAAACTCCTAGACCCCAAATCCTAAACTCCCAGAAGCCGTGAACCCTAAACCCCGAAACCCGAACCTCAAACCCTACACTCTGAACGCTAAAGTAGTACAGTTGTCATAGGTCTAAGGGGCCTACAGAAGCTGCCCAAAAACCCTGAGCCCTAAACCCCAAAGCCCTAGGCCTAAACTCTCGCCCTAAACCCCATACCCTAAACCCTAAGCCCTGCCAAGTTACAACTGGGCTCCGCAACTCCCCGAGCGAAGCATGATCGGGCGGTATTGGGATCACCAAGAACGCCGGGTATGGGGGGGGGGAGCGGCTCAAGCGTTTAGTTAAGGAGTTGGGGGGTGCTGGGTTGGGGGGCGGTTGAGGTTTTAGGAATTTGGGCTTAGGGCTGCGGGTTAGGGGAGGTTAAGGTTTTCAAGACGTAGATTTAGATTCGGGCGTTGGAGCTCTTCGGGTCTAGATTTTAAGTTTGGAGTGTTTGGGGTGGGGGTTGGGGGAATGTAGTTGCATTAAGGGCTTGGGGCTTGGGTTCTAGATTAAAGTGCTGGAGTTTTAAAAGTTCAGCTTGGAGAGGTTCAGGTTATCAGTAACAGGGGCTTAGAGTTTGAACTGTTGGCGGCCGTGTCTAGTTAAGGTTGGGAGTTGAGATCCATAGGCTCCCGGTTCCCAGTTCGTGGCTTAAAGTGTAGGATTCGAGGCTTAAAGCTTTAGATGTAGTGGGTGAAATTTATGAGTTTAGGGGCTCGGGCTACTTCTCTTGAATGCAATCTCAACCTGTCAACCTGGCTGAACGTAGAGATGAAGAGGCTAAGCACCTGGAATCCTGACGGCCTGTGCCCCCAGGTTTCATTAGCATGCTCGGCGCCCCCTTTGTTTGTGAGCACCTATATTGCAGTTTCCCAAAACAAGGGGACCCCAATATAGACCCCAAAGTGCTATAGTACGTATTATGGGGACACCCGAAAGGGTACCCCTAATTTTGGGAAACCCCCATATTATTTCCGAGATCCACAACCCTGACGCCCTACGTTCCTTGAATAACTATGGCATACGGTCACCTCAAGCAGACCCTAGCCTGACATTGCTCATGATGTCGGGGTTTAGGGCTTAGGGTTTAGGGTTTAAGGCTTAGGGCTTAGGGTTTAGGGTTTAGGGTACTATGCCCAAGTCCTGTCTCCTTCATCTCGAGCCCTGATGCAGGCAAATGGAAGGACGCCTACATTGCTCCTGCAATGCCAAACTTCCAAGTTCAGTGAGGGGCATGCGACAGCACTGTTACAAGAGCTTGCGCAGCTGTTCAGGCCACCTCCATGCGTCTAGTAGCCAGGTATGTATCCTCGAAGGAGGCTTAGAAGGACCTCGTGTAGCCCCATTACCCTCGCACGAGCCTTTTACTGGATTGCTGGAAAGGAACTTAGAGAAAATTACCATAATGGGTATGTATATATGTATACCAATTAGTATGGCATCCCCAATATAGTAACTTAAGTTGGGTACCAGAACAGCAGCCCAGTCTATGAGCCACCAACGCAGGTACTCACCTGGACCCAGGTTTAGTGTGCAGGATTTAGGGTTTGGGGTTTAGGGTTCAGTATGTAGGGCTCAGAACTGGATTTGGGGATGGCAGTACAGGGCTCAGGGAGGCTGAGGTGATTCCACCGCCGAAGAATTGAATGTTGAGAAACAGAAACATCTCGACCGCACCATGCCAGGCCAACTGTTGAAGAGCATATTTTACGCTTTCTCCCACGTCTAACCGTGCAAAAGGCTGTTGGGAGGGCATTCCTGGGGGTTTGTCTGGAAGGCCTAGAGGCCTAGAGAAAGCCTGGATTTACGGTTTGGGTTCAGGGTTCAGGTTTAGGGTTCGAGAGTTTGAGGTTTAGGGTTGGAGTACATCATGAAAGGCGTCATCTTGCTACTGTAAAGCTTTAGAATCCCTAATTGAAACCCCCATGATGCCTTCATCTAACCCGGCTCCCGGCCCATGTGCGCCGCACACACATAAGAGTTGAGCACTCGAAGACATGAGTTTGAGCTTTCGAGATTGAGAATTTGAGGTTTGGCCTATGCACCTGTCGCACGCTCTTTCTCAGTGCTGCTTTGTTTTGCTGTGTAGGCATACCTGTATGCCTGCACAGCAAGACGGCATACCGGCTGCAGAATTGGTAGAAATTTGAAAGAAGTGCCCGATGCCGTGCAGAATGGAGTCCCAGAAAATTCAGCAACTCTCTTGGGGGTAAGTATTGGGGTTATATAAAGGAGTAATGGAAAAGAAAATGGAAATCTACTATATGATAATAGCAGTTTAAGCAGTTTGTTCTACAGTTCCTTCCTGAGATCTTTGCGGAGCGCGCGGGCTTATGCGGTGAACAGGCTTCTTGCAGTAAAACTTGTCAATATGCATGTTGAGACCAATCAGCATCAGCAGCCGCAAGCCAGGGTTTCGTCAACTTTCATCATGCTCCAGCTGACAAATGGCAAGCTTAAGCACGTGACTCTGTGAAAATAGCCGTTTCTCATGATTGGGAAGCCTTCGGTTTTGTCTAGAATCCGCACAATACAAGACCCCCTCCCGATTTTGCAAGTGTACCGTTTGAGCCCTCCTCGATTTCACAAAATGGTACATCTGCTCTAGAGACTGAAAAAGCACCAGGCTGCATGCGGATTCGATGTGCATCAGGCTGTTCCAAACTGTTCCAGGATGCTGGTTCGTGGGAATCGTACCGTTGCAACACGACTACTCGGCAACTACCTGTAAAAAGTTCTCAGCACAGTGAAACTCCACATTTAGTTTCTATTCCTCTGAGGGCGCAATGCAATAGCACGGTAGCCTTGAACATGCAAATCTTCCTCTGATGCCCTACATCTGTAGGCCTCGCAGGCCTTCAGGGTATTGGTAAGAATGTAACGATGTTTTATAGTTCGTGCTGCATGTTGAGATTAAGAGTCTAAACATGGACTGTGCGCTAAGTATAGACAGAGCTTTGTTGGAAATTCTTATAGCTACAGCGCGCGACCTTTCAGCAATCCTGGACGCGTTCGTTTCGACAACGGTGTTGACTCGCGGGTGCTCAGACCCTCCAGTTTGGCACCCCCCAGCCTCTCGGGCCTGGGCGCATATCTACACATAGGCATAGCTCGTAGATGTATTGGTGTGGTGCGAAATGCGCGTGAAAAGGTTTGGACTCTATGGCAAGGGGGTTTTCGTGTTGGGTTTAGTCTAGGGAAAAGGGCAGGATGCATAGCATTAGAGCAAGGACCCAAACACGAGGGATCGGCATAGTGATAGGTACCTGAGACGGGCAGCACCGTCAAGGGATGTCTCAATATCATATTGTACGACAATATAGTATACTATATTGTATTACAGTGTATTATAATACTGATTAGGGCAGCCTTGGCAGCCGGCAAGTCTACTCCGAAAATCCTGAAACACAAGCTCGCTACTATTCACTACTATCTTCGGCGAATCTTCGGCACAGGGTAAGCAGGCAATTGGGGCATCGCGGGATTTTCTAGGATGAAGGATCTTGGCCCTAAACCCAGAAGCCCTCAGAGCACGTATCGCATGACAAATCAGGGCTTCTCGTAGCGTTTAGGGTTTAAGGTTCAGGATCAGCCACTTCTTGGCCTTAGAAAGTGTTTGACTGACAGCTATTGCGCCTGCCCCAGACTCTGAATCCTAAGCCCTAAGCTCTAATCCCCAACATCCTAAACCCTAACTAAATTCAACCCAAAACCCCCAAAGCGCGCACACACACACACAAAGTCATTGTTATCCCTTCCCTATCTTGAGAACTGTTTTCTGTAGAGTTTAGTAGAGCTTCAATCCTTGGAGCATGTGTTTTCTTTCGGTTACATGCCCATACTCCCTGTATCATACCATGCCTTTCATCTGAAGACCCTGGCAATTCTTTTACGAAACGGCAGCTTCTGCAACAATCCACCACACTGGCAGCCCTAGCAGCAAGCAGAAAGGTGAGGTTTCCCAAAATGAGTCTCCCCCATTCTACTCCCAAGACAAGATAATCTGCACTGTGAGAAGCCAACACAAATCGGGGTGCCAAGCATCCTACGAGCCGTGCCTCCACCTTGTCCTTCTACTACGGTAGTTGGTCTCTGCCACTTTCAAAGCGCTGAGAAACAACGACAGAGCTTACCCCTCTGAACCCCTCGCGAGCGGCATACTCCCCTAAACCCCTTAACTCGATTACATGTGAGGGTCTGTAAAAACGAGGGCACCGCTACAGGCCCCAATGCTCTATAGGGATGTAATGATCCATTTTCCAAAACCCTAAAGCCTAAACCCCAGACCCTACTGTAAAGCCTAAACCCCTAAGCCCTAAACCCCAGACCCTAAAGCCTAGACCCTAAGCCCTAAACCCCAGACCCTAAAACCTAAGCCCCAAGTCCTAAACCCATGTAGGCAATGAGGTACATTCAGGTTTCATTCGGCAGGGGTGAGCTCGGCAGGCCCTCATTCACCGCTGAGGATGTCGTCCCTCAATGGTTGAGTCGTACTTAAAAGGGGATGGTACGGGTTTAAGGGGTTTGAGGATTTAAGGGTTTAGGGTTTGAGGCTTAGTGGCTTAAGGGTTTAGGGTTTAAGGCTTTAGGTTGTATGGTTTTAGGGTTCAAGGTCTTAGAGCTTAAGGGTTTAGGGTTTGAGGTTTTAAGTCCCCAGTGTAGAGTGCGAGCATATCCTTCTTTTGGTTGTCGTGCTTCATCAAGAAGAACATATTCTACCATGGTTCAAGCGCCAAAAAAGGCCACGCAGTCGGGGCACTTCGATGGTGTAGTGGTTTCTTAGAGTAGGGTGTTCTTAGGGTTCCAAAGGATACATCGGGGTCTCAGGAGCTGTTGGGGCTCTTGAACATGACAGGCGCCAATGAAAAATGGGGACCCAGGGTGAATACAGGGAAGCATGGACCATGAGCACATTCCTGCTTTACTTGTTAGTCTTGCCGGTCATGACAGTATGTCGTATGGGCAATACTGTAAACCCAAAACCCTTAGCCCAAGCTTGCTGTTCCAACAACTCCTACTTCGACGTGTCACAGGATTCAGTCAACTTCTGGTTGCGTGTTAGGATTTAATTAGGGTCTAGGGTGTAAGGTTTAGGATTTAGGGTTTAGGGTTGCAGCTGCGAACTCCAAGAAGGTATGGCTGGCTGTCTTCGCGCATGGTTGTCCTGGTTGTTTCTAGTGCCGTTTGAGACCTACCAAGGTCACTCCTGAAACCCTAAATCCCTTTCAACCCAAACTTAGAGCTATCCGCGAGTAGATCGATTCAGATGAAGTTGCATGACCGGTCGTCTATTCCATGCATGCATATGGGAGTTTCCCTAACAAGGGGGTTTAGGATTCAGGGTTTTTGGTTCAAGGTTTAAGGTATAGGATTTAGGGTTTAGGATACCCTAAACCATAAGCCTTGACAACTCAGCATTGGGATGGCCGGGAGCGGCGGCAGCTTGCAGTGAAAAGGAAGGAGGCAAGCACGCCCCTCCCCCGAACATTTAAAACCCCCCCCACCCCAAGATACTAAATACTCCCCGTTGCGGTATATTGTAATAAATTGGGAGTATTTAATCTTGGGGGGGTGGGGGTTTGATTAGGGGTACGGGAACATTTCCAAACGTCGAATCCCACCCTATACGCTTCAAAAACGCGGAAATCCTCATGTTAGGGTGTTCCCTTTGCTTTCGGAAACGCCTGCATGGTTAAGGGGATTTTTGGGGCCAAGTGCTGTTATTCCAGCATCTAGTTTCGTGTGGAGAGGTAGGGCGCACAGTGCTGCATCTGAGACCATCAGGTCACATGAGCCATAATATAAACTCCGTAAAGGGGGTTTTATGAGGGATTATATAGGGAACTACCATAGTCACTATGAGGCTTATTAAGGGGGATACTAGGAGTTTAGACTACAGCTCACATGTGTTCTTGGGGTTTTGAGCTATGGGCTTAGGATTTAGGGTTTAGGGCTTAATGCTTATTCCCTGAGATTTCTATGCCCTCAACTCTTGCTGTATACCATAGCCAGACATCTTCTTGATGTGTAGCAAGCTGCGCAGAGTTGCTCCTCTGTCCTCTGCCCGGCGACACTGAACTTGCACCCATCCGGGGCCCTGATTTTCAACCGTCTGCTCGGGCATAAGGGCCGGGGGCTGCACAAGTAGCTTACAAGGATTGCTACGCGAATTTCTGCTGAAAAGAACATTGCTGTTGATGGAAAAATCCTGCGTTATCCCACAGCCCTAAACTTTACAAAAAATTCTGGCAACATAGGTCACTTAGCGGGATCTTGCCCATCAGCAGTACAAATCACTTAAGCTGCCATCCCAGCTTCCGGCCTTCCCAAAACCTAATGGGTTCCTGCAGAGATCGGCAGAATTGCTCTGTGATGTCCCTAGACTATGTACCCTTTATCACCCCCATGTCGCTTTTGTCTCCATAACCCATACCACCGTTCCCAACTCAGCGTGAAAAAGCAGAGGTCCTTGAGTCCGCTTTCAGTGTTCTTTCGACCATTTACCTTGGATGAAGGAAATCTTGTGCCATTTCAGATGCCCAATAAAAAGCACACATGATCCGGGTGCGGCGGGCCTCCCCCCCCCTTCCCACTGGTTCCGGTGGTTTTCGGGTGGGAAAACTGAGATTTGCCCACTCCTGTGGTGTGGTTGGGGGGTTGGGATGAAGAGCAGTGTGATGATGATTATCTTCCAGGCTCTAAGTTAGCTATAGGACCATAGGATTAAATTATTACCCTAACCCCCCCACTCCCCGGTTTATAGTGCTTGTAAGGGCTTAGAACCTAGTACCCCACCCATCGTGTGGTCTTGTGGCTTGTGGTTTGGGTCTTGTGGCTTACATTAAGTGAGGGTTTATCGAGGGTTTTCATCGTTTTTAGAAGATGGATAACAGTTCCTTGTGACTACCTTTGAAATGCGATAACAGTATGAGGCTTCAAAAGCGATGTGCGAGGACTGCGATGAGGACCACCCTGATCCCTGTTGGTACTTCGAGACGCGGCGAAAGGCAAGAGGGGCAAAAGTGACTGCAGTTACGAGGATGGCAGCTTTGAGGTGTCAAAAACGACGACACTTAGGAGGATGGCAAGCCCGAAAGGCCCCATCCCTGTCTCCGTGGGGTTTGGGGTTTAGGGTCTAGGGGGGAGCAGGGTGGGGTTGAGATACCGATGGGGGGGGGGGGGCTTGCTAGCCGAGAACCGGGATCATATACTTCCTGTTGGTGTAGCGGTTTAGTGTGGAGGGTAGAGTTCCTACATGAAAGGCTTGAACACTTGAACAAACACTACGAGGTGCTGCTCAAACAACCAACCAAGTCCTTTCCTTGACTCACCCCGGGGGGCAAGATAAACTTCCATCTCAATAGAGCTCATGAAGACGCTTGGCATAGGTAAGCTGCTAAACCCTAAACACTAAACCCTTAAACCCTGAACCCTAAGAACCCTAAGAACCCTAAGAACCCTAAACCCTAAACCATATGGTTGAAGGTTGACCTTGTCGTCCGGGACATCTCCCTGGTTCAATGGCAATACAGAATACAGAAGAAATCGGGCAGGTATTTGATTGTATGTTTCACTAGATATAAGGAAGTATACGCCAAGCCTAGTTTGCCGAGTTGCTGTTAAGGAATTTGGGTGAAGTTACCACAGTAGGGAACCCCCGTTACTTCACTGAAAGTCCATGGTACGCTAGCTGAAACTGATTGCTGTAATACACGTGCGTACCGTAACTAATTTACATGACATTAGTCTTGGACTAAATCATTATGATTCGTTCAAGTTTATAAACATCAAGCCAACTCGCAGGCATTTCTGCCGACTCGATACTTGAACCCACCTGTCCCAACGTTGAAAGAATCAGCAAACCGCCATGGACTCATGATCCTGGTGTAAGAGAAGGGCAATCACTCTCCCAAAGAGGATCATCCTGCTCTATGGCTGTTTGCACGCAACCCCAGGGTTGCTATTTCCTCAACTTGAAGGCCTCCCATGAGGAGGTCGACCTGAGGCGGAGGAAAGGCCCGGCTTTCTTGAGCAGTAAGAAGAGATGCCACAATGGTAAGGAACAAAAAATCTTCAGCACAAGTCAGGAGGAGCATCATCAGAAGTAACTTCATGAACATGACCAGTTTGGCGTTAAGGCTTCAGGGGTAAGACTTCGGGGCTAGGCTCGTGGGTGCATTGTATACTGTTGATGCGAATGCTCGTGCATGACCCTACTTACCCGAAGCTTCAGCGGTGATGCAAATCCAGCAGCTCGAATCCTTCAACGGTGCCATCACCATGTCTTCTTTGTAATCCCCACACAGGCCCTTTATACAATCTTTCTAAGTTTCGGGCTGGGGTTTCCCGCAGGGGCCCTCAGAGCGGGGTCATTCGCTCCAACATTGCGCAGAAATACTGCAGTTGTGGCCGTGCATGGCTGTGGCCGTTACTGGTAAAGATCGACCTGCGGGCGGTCCTTCGCCGTTTCTTTGTATCAATACTTTGCGTCGCGCTTTTGGCGACACACGTCCCGATCTCGTCTAATTCGTCCAAGTTACAGCCCCGGCTTCCAAAAGATCAGTGTACTCAAATGAAAATTTATCGGCCCAGGAGCCCTTAATGGCTGCGACTTCAGCCGTGGCCACTGCTCAGCCATGCCCAATGATAAAGCTACCACTGCGACCGTGCCTGCGACAGTGCCGACTGTGCACGCGCGTTGCGGTCGGAGTGTGGCTGTGTCTGCGGACCTGGCTCCGCCTGCAAGGCTTTAGCCGAAGGCTATGTGCGTGTGTGTTTCTGTCTTACTCGCTTACAAACTTGATGAACTGCATTCCGCCTGCATGAAGGTGGATCTTGCCTTTGTTGTCAGATTGGTCCTGAGCTGAAATCATTGCACCTCTTGCAGTTCATGTGTGTGGGAACTTGAGTTGCAGTCATTCTGGGCCCTGTTCCGCTCGTTACAACAGCAATGGCATTTGGGTGTTGCTTCAAACTGTCATTCTTTTGTCGGGGTCTATGGGGTACCAAGGCTATGAGTTTAGCCTTCAGTTCGCACCCCAACAGGAATCAGCAGGATGCAGCTGACTGCAGAGCATTTTATCCAGCTTGCGTGGCTTGCAAAAGTTAGCATCTAGATATGCTGCTTTTCCCACCCGGCTGGGGTACAGCAAGTGCTCGGGTCAGCTTGAGGCTTGCAGACGCACACTACTTGGAGGTTTCTCAAAATAAGGGGCACCCTTTTTGGAGGGTCCCTACAAGAAGGATTATTGTATTTTGGGGTCTATTGAAGGAAGCTATCATCTTAGAGATGGGAGATTGGGAAGCAACGGATGGGTTTCCAAGCCTTCCCTGTCATGCAGTACAAGATTGCCGTTGCTCTTCTATACAATTCTTGGTGTTTCTTCCGTACTCCTAGTGCCATTGGAATAGTAGCAGTCCTGCATGCCTTGACTTTGGGTTACTATCCAGTTTAGGGTGCAGGGTCCAGGGGCTGGCTTGACTTAAGGCTAGTACAGTCATGCAATAGCGTCGACAGCTTTGCATCCTTATCTTATCCTGTATTTGGGATCCGTTTTTAACCAAAGTCACTAAGTCTGCCTCGCCTCAATCCAATATAAGGGCTCGAGCTACTTGTTGCGCTTCCAAAAACTAGCACTCCCTTTTCGAGGTCAGTCAGGAAGGATTATTGCATTTTGGGTGTGTAAAAGGGGACCGCGATGTTTGGCAATGACTGGCTTCAGGATTTAGGAGTGCAGCCCCTAAGACAGAATGGAGGATTTCGATAGCAATTTGTGCTGGTATTCTTGCAATTGATGTGGACTGCAAAAGTAGCCATGCGCAAAGACTGCCCAACATGACGGGGGCCATGGATTTGGGGCCAACTGTGGGACCCCTCATGTTGAGCCAGAACCCCACAGGGTCTTTTGCTATCATCTATCACCTAAAAGCCTCATGACAAGCAAGCTCTTCTAATGATTTAGAGGTGTATGGTTTAGGGCTTAAGGTTCTTAAAGCGCTGCTTCACTTGCTCAGGTCAGCATACTACTGTTGATAGTAGCATTCCTGCATGACTGATATTCCCAAGGTATTAAGGTATTTGGGGCCATCGAAAGTTTGGTATCGTCTCCAAAAACGCCGTAGTGCTTCAACAAAGTCAGTGTTTGGAGGGTCTTTGGAATCCATATACATGCCCCATTTAGTTAATGAAACTGGATTCCAGAATCCTCGGATTCTAGATTCTTGGTGTTCGAGTGCTTCCGGTCCATGCAAAGTCTTTAATTAGAGAAAGAAGTGCGAGGGAAACCCTAGACAAATGGGGAGTTGCATATATGTGTCCCTATATATATGTATATATATATATACCCTCAAGCCTAAACCCTAAGCCCATCTAGATATACATGTTGACATATGTACAACCATATCCAGCCAAGCTGCAAGCTTCACCATGCTGACTGACCGTTTGTGCGGACGATCTCTGGGAGCCAGTAGCAGAAGACTTGGAAGTACAGAGTTAAAGGGGTTTAGGATTTGAGGGTCTAGAGTGTAGAAAGCTAGTTGTTCCAGGATGAAGTTGAGGATTTAGGGAGCAAGTTGCAGAAGCCTTGCAAGTACAGAGTTACAGGGCCAGGGGCTTCAAGTTGAATGTTAAGGGCAGTGTAGGGTTCAAGCTCCACAGCGTTGAGGGTACAAGGTTGCCATTTCCCCGTTTTCTTGAACTGAGAATCAGGATGAGCCATTAGCCTTCAGAGGGTGTAACAAAACAGTGACGTTGGCAGTGTATCTGCTAAACCCTAAACCCTAGAAAGAGCCCTGCGATCCTGCTTGAACTCAACCTCTGACAACGTCAAGGACTCAGGCGAAAAGAGAGCTGTTTGCACCTTGTCTCGCTGGAAGGAGTCTCCCTGGCTCCGGATCCAAAACCCGCAAAAGTCTTCTCTTTTCTGGATTCAGAACTGTCGGGCGCGCTGACGGTTACCTTTTCTTTGTCATCTCCTCCCTTCCAGCCCCTCTCGGCTGCCT
>CAJNIZ010003003.1:107167-118802 GCA_905231905.1 Symbiodinium pilosum | reverse complement strand
ATCTCAAGGGTTTACTGAACTGTCCTGTTAGTAAACCCTCGCTTCCATAGCATGCGTAACGGACTAGTCAAGGATGAACGATATGGAGTTTTAATCCTATGTGTTTATCCCATGACGCAACGGCAAGGATGCTCTGCCCGCAGCATCCTTGCTCGCAGGTGGAGCATAGCGATTTTGGATTCCCACCGTCCTTCCCCTTACTCCGCCTTTCTCCTTTTCTGCCTGTGTGCTCCCAGTTGATCCATTGGAATTGGTCCTGGTCGAGCTTGCATCTGCACTGTCTGTCCTCCCCGTGATCCACTGGTCTTGGTCCGGGTTGATTGATTTCTGCCTCCGTCTCCCCGTGATCCATTGGTCTTGGTCCGGGTCGAGCCCTTTTTCCTGCTCCTGGTGATCCATTGGTCTTGGTCCCAGTCGAGCACTCTCTGTCCGCCCGCTCCCAGTGATCCCTTGGATTTGGTCCTGGTCGAGTAGGTAGGCACACCTTGTGTGAATTCTGCTTGCCTTGAATCTCCGTCCGTCGGATTTTCAGGCATCAGAATTCCATCCTTGCTGCACTGCCCGTAGGTCAGGTAGACTTTTCTGTCTGTAGGGCTTGCCAAGGACTTTTCTGTTTGCCAACTGCGTCAAAAAGAGAGTGCGTATCTCAAGGGTTTACTGAACTGTCCGTCTGTTAGTAAACCCTCGCTTCCATAGCATGCGTAACAGACTAGTCAAGGATGAATTCCTGCATTTGTCAGCCTGATGGAGGTCGCATAGTGTGCCCCGAAGAGTGAGTCTCAGCGCAGAAAATCAGAGCATATTTCCCTGGTCTAGGCTTCAAAGATTTCGCAGAAAAGGGGCGCTAAAGTTTGAATACAAAGCTGTCTCCAAGTCCTAGGAATTTCATCCCCCAATATATTTCCAATGTAAAACAATGCTACCCTGTCCTTAGGAACCATGTAGGCGTCTATGTAGGGTGTGTCTTCGTGAGGACTGGTCCGCCATCTCATTGGCCAAGCACTACCAACATTAAGTATGATGCTAAGTAATGCTAGTCTTCAAGCCCCGAACCCAAACCTGAACCTAGCACACTGAACCCATATGCTTTGCCTTGGAGCAACAGTTCCCCTTTTGACTTTACCGAATGGCTATACAATTTCATCTCAGCAATGCTAGTAGTATGGCCGATCAGACGTGTCTCGAGGCATCACGCCCCAAGACCCCTGACCTCCGGCCCCTTCCTTCAGGCCCTTCTTGAATCAGATCAACGCATGACTTGAGGTATATTCTGTAAGGAAAAAAAAAGGTTTTGGACCCAACCCGAACCCTGAACATTTCAGCCGAGACTCAAACCAGAAAAGCCCGATGATGGGATGCGTATCTCATGCCAGCTGTGCCCTGGACAGCGACTACTCGATCACGCTGAAAACCGCCCGAAGGCCTTCAGACCCGGACTTTAGGTTCTCGGGTTTGGAGTTTAAGTTTGCGGGTTTCCCTAGTCAGTTATATGTTTTCATGCCTGTCTGGCTGTGGGGTGGAAATCCAGGATACCACATTTTTATTTAGCTTTTGCTTCACCACTTCCCGTTTAGCACGACAAGATGAACAGAAACGAGAACCGCATCCTGCAGCAATGTATTGGACTTGAGCCAACCACTCCTGCTCTGTCCTCCATGAAAACCTAAAACCCTAGGCTGCAAACCCTTCAAGTTCTACAAGTTCCCATCTCCTTGTTGACACGTATTCTGTCATCCAGTCTGCCCCACCGAGCGTTCTCCAGGCTGCCCTCCGAGAGCAACAACAAGAGCGGGGAGGTTGCGTCATGCTCAGCCTTCTGGTCCAGCTGTCCTTGCATAAGTGGCCTACACTTTGGGATGTAGGTTTTCGGATTCGGGTATCAGATAGAGACTATTCTGAGAGTTGCCTCCTGAGCTATATACCAGTTTTATTACTGATGCTATTTGTAGCCTGGCTCAGGGTGCATGACACGACTTGCCATGGTGCTAGCGAATTGAGCGCCTACGAGTTTGGGTGCTGGGCTAAAGGAGGGACATGTATGCTTTTGGTTCATGTCTCTCGGAGTGTTTCAGAGACCAACGTACTGGAACCCTCGCTCTCCAGATGCCTGTCGACCGGAGGGCATAGCGAATTCATAATCGTGGAACAAGGTGAGTGAATGTTGTTTGTGTCCAGCAGGGTCTGCAGATTTGAGTGGGCTCTGAATGCATCTCTCACAAGGGTGGGCCATTCTTGTCTCGTTTGGATTGTGGATTGTTGCTTCGTGAAAACGAGCCGTATCCCACAACAATGCAGATATTGCAAGGCTGCTGGCAGGGGAACGTAATTCGCTGATCTCGTTTGTAAGTGGATAGTCACTGTGGTCCATTCGCCAATATAGTGTCTGAAGCGCAGTTGCTACTCGGGAATACGATTCCTGGGGAATTATAAGAGAACACGCCCCAAAACCCTTTTCCCTCAAGACAAGCTGGCCGTGAACGTTCCAGCCAATGCCCCAAACAGCTTAACCCGCAGACCATCAACCCAATCAATCCCTGAACCCCACCTTACAGCCTCAAACCGACACTAAGACGACAAACCCTCAAGCCCCGAACCCTCTGCGAGATCGACATGCTGGTGATCTCCGGAAAGGACTTCCTTCAGGCGTGGAAGTTGACTTACAATATCCAAATCCAAGTAATGGAGAGTTTGGGATGAGTGTCCCCTCGATCGAATTTCTTGCATACTTCTAGTACATGCCGCAAACTAGCAGTATTCTTGAACACCAAAATCTCATTCTACTCCGTTCGGGCCCGTACGTTGCCTGGGAGTTCTGTGATGGGTGGTAACCTGGCCTCTTCATTTACCAGTGCCTCAGAAAGAGTACCCTTCGAGGGGATCCCTTCCTGGATTCCCGGCTCCGGCTGAATGGTGTTGGAGTGAGGCTCTCCAGTTCTCTGGCTCAGGCCTGTGGATTTTCGGGGTCCAAGTAATTCATTACTGTCCGGATCTATACTACTGCGAACAACCACGGGCACTCCATGCGACGGCCCCGCCGGTGTATTGGGTGGTTCTGGAGAGGTACCCTGAGCCCTAACAGACGAGCCTATGTCAGCGAAATTGGGAACGCTTGATTGAGGAACCCTACGCCATATGAGCGACCGCCTTTATTATCGTGTAGGCGCCAAGATCAGGCAGAGATAGCTGTATTCAGAAGCTGCCAAGAAACTTCAACGGTGTCACCTTTTCGGTGGTCACACCGCTTTCCAGGGCTTGGTCATGCTGCAGTTTTGACATAAATTGCTTTGCAGTGGTTTGAAAGAAGCCGCCTTGCCTCATTTGTGGGTGCTCGTATGATTGTTTGGTGGGAGCTATTGTTTTACTTGAGTATTGTTCATGATGGGATAACTTACGCAGCTTCTGCAGGCTTGTCAGTTGATGATTTAGGGGGTAAGGGATATAGCTACATTAAAATGATCCCCTGCAGAGGTTTCGGCCATGAATGTGCCGCCACCGTCCGGAAACGACGGCGAAGGCACGATCCAGACCAGGTTTGAGTTTGCAAGTCGGTTGGTTCAATGTTGGAGTTTGCGAAGTTAAGTGGGCAGAATGTGTGCGGTAGCTTGCGCAGGATGGTGTGTTAGAGCTGTTTAGATGAGGAGAGGCTAGCATCCTTTTGGAGGAGACTTGCTAAGCCTGTTTCGATTTTCAAGCTTTCTGGTGGTCCTTGGGTTCTTCTGATGGTATATGATGTTGCCCTGTCATCGGAGAGGTTGGGAGTGTCGTCCAGGGCTTGGCGACCTGCTGAAACAAAATCCTGGTCTTCAGGTTCCCATCCGTGGAACGTGCTGAAGAAGTTTTCTCACCTTACCTCAAGACCTTGCTCCCGTTCATGGTGGATCGAAGTCCATCCTGCAGTGTAGCAGTCAAAACACTATGACCTGTCCGGAGAGGTAGAAAGCAAAGTGCATGCAGACATGCGCTCAGAGCGATACGTACTGCCAATTGTTTTGGAAGTCGCAGGCCGCAAGGGCTTCGCTACGGATGCAGAGATCAGCGGGACTGGGGCTTTGCTGCGGGCTTGCTGTCTGCTTCTGGCTTCTGGTGTGTGTGTGTGGCAAGGAATGGATAGTAGGACTGTAGAAATTGTGCAAATACCTCTGTGCCTTCCTTCAACTCCTACTACCCAAGGCTAGGCCAGGCATACGGTTGACCTGCACGGAACATCCGCTGAACTCCAGAAGACAGACCATACAAAACCATTCAAAGGGCGGAGAGTCTCAGTTCAGGTTTTAAAGTTTGAGGTTTACTCCTCGAAGTTAGGAGCTGCAGACCTTGTGATCTGCCAAGGTATCGCCCGTTCATCCTCCCCATGTAGAGACAGGGTAAATTGCCGCATTTAAAGTGATCTCCTCTTAGACAAATCGGCCCTTGGAGAACACATTAGAGACCGGCATCCGCTGAAACCTTCTTTGTGCTCAAAGTAGGCTCCGAAGCCTGGAGAGTCTTGTGGCTTCTGGTAACAATGTCTATTCGTCCTTGCGACTGAGACAGTAGTGCTGGTGATAAGAGAATGGTAAAACCAGTAATTGCAGTGATGCGGTGCATTTGCAACTTTGAGGTCACATGCTCCCCAAGACATGGAAAGTTGCACGTGCTGCTGGAAAAACTCATCACGGTAAGGCACCAATGGATAGTTATGTTCTCTGGCACGATCCCCAGATGGAAGGCAGGAGTTCCCTCAACGTTGGTTGGTGAAACGGACCTTTCCAGACCAGTAGAAGTAAACAGATGGGCCCCTGCAATGGTGCGGGAGCTTGTCACGCTTGCGCCTGCCAATCATGGCGGCCGGAGCATCCAGGTTCCGGCGAGCGAAGGGAACAGTTCCCTCAAACTTGGCTCCGGCACCGAAGCCCCTGCAGCCAGATTCTGGATGGGAGCTCATCTTTGGCGAGGATGTAGCTCTGGCTTGACTTGTCAATTTTCTATGTGTGTGTGTGAGGTGCAAGGATTGATTACGTTTTTGGAATTCAGGTGGAGAATCCCGAAGTGCTGGAGCAGCACAGATTTGGTCTGCAAATGGCACTCCTGGGCCAGGGTACGCCTGAAGGCTTCGTTGACCATGAGTTTCCAGCCCAGGCGCGGAGCATTGATGGCCTGCAGGGCCCGGCAGTGCGCCGGGGCCAAGAGACATTGATGGAGCTGCTCAAGACCGTTGACCAAGAGGAGGACGAGGAGGATGAGGAAGCGACTCCAGATGCACCGCGCTGCCCCTGCGGCCGGCGATCGCGTCAAGGCCGGATCCAGCTTCCCGGAATCGTGGCCAGGCGACCCTACTTCCGCTGTGCTGCGCGGAACTGCCGCTTTTTCAGCTTCGGTGAGCTCTCTGCCACCCCGGAGGCCCAGGCCCTCTCCTGGGTGCGGTTGCGCACTGTGTCTCCGCACGTCATGACCACACCTGGGCAGCATTTGGTTGTGGTGGGGTGGGATGGCTTCCGGCCGGAGGATGCCCGGCTTGGTCCTCAGTGTGAGTCCTTGGGCAATGCCCTCTTCGTTGATGCATTGGCCGTGCTAACAGAGCGTCCGAGCGCCCTCCCGAAGCTCTTGCCCAATGCTACGGGAACAGCTGGCTGCCACGAGGTCCGGTTGTGCATAGAAGGCATTTGGCGAGCTCTTCTTATCGATGAGCGTATGCCCATGGTGCCTTCCAGCTTGGACAAGAAGAACTTTCATGAGCTGCTGGCCTTTGGGCGCTGTGCGGGGAACCAGCTTTGGATCCCTTTGCTGGAGAAGGCCTATGCCAAAGCGCACGCATCTTATCAGTTCGCTTTTCCCGGTACGCCTCTGCATGTTTTCCTGGAGGAACTGACTGGCAGTGTCGTCGAGCAAGTGGACCTGGGTAAATCAAGCCGCACCAGTGCAGGAGAGTGCCTGGATCCCAGTGAGCTTTGGGACTACATGTTGCGTCACCAGCGCCAGGGCACCCTGCTGGCTTGTGTCTCTCGGCTCCCATTGCAGACCTCCTCCCCTTCCGCTTTCGCAGTGCTGGACATGATTGAGGGCCAGGACAATTCCAATCGGCGTGGTTTTGGGGTGCCGGGGCGCGCTGTTCGCTTGAGGAATCCGCGTGTAACTGGCGCAAATGCGGCTGCAGTGTATGAGCGCATCCTGACTCTGCTTCGCGGAACGCCAGCCGAGGCCTCCACATATGACACTTCGTCGCATCTAGAAAGTTGATTGGTGAGTTCTTGGTGGAGCTGCATATGCAGTACATGACTGCTGCAGTTGCAGTCGCATTTAGATAGCTTCTGTGCAAGATAGATTCGAGGTGTGTTCATGTTTTGAACTAGCGCAAACTAACAGTGAGCATTGTATGATCTTGCTACAGTTCCGATATCATCCTTGCGAATCAGCATGGCAATCCCACATATGCGTGTATCATCTCTTTATCAACCTTGGTTGAAAGTCCTGGATGATTCCCAGGCAGATGGGTCCTTCTGGGTGCAGTTTACCGACTTCCTTGCGGCCTTCTCCCAGGTTTGTATCTGCCATGCCGCCTCCACAGGAGCCATTTTGAAAGTTCTCTGAGCTCTAAGGCCTAAACCCTAAGTGCTAGACCCTAAGCTCCGGACAAACCTTAGACCAACTAGTTCTGCAGCGGACCCCCAAAAGAGAGAGGACACTTCAGGGACCTCGGCCATGCTCCTTCTAATGCAGTCCCCCCAGAGCCCTATTCTATCCTAAGATACCTTAGAGGATTGATTGGCAGTGTGGTTGCTGATGACTACCAGTGCTTTTAACTATTATGGAATCGGCCCCAAAATTCGCATACTCCAAGCTCTGCACTAAAAAAAAGTATGGCCCACAGGGGGATCGTTGCTGCACACCCGGACCTTCGAGGGCGACTTCACGCCGGAGCGAGGTGCCGGGATCCGGGGCTGTGGCCTTCGAATCTCCGCGTGCCTTAGCTGTGCCAGCAGTTGGAGAGTGAGGAATTGTATGGATTTAGGCAATACGTGAGGTTGTGTGTCATGCAGCCGGTATACTGGAGCTGCATTTGTTTTTTCTGTTTTTTTTTTGGTTCTCATTTTCTTTTTTGATTTTGGCTTTTTCGATTCTCTGTGGATTCCGCTGAGAAGACCTGAAGCCAAGGCACGCAGGCACAGAGGTTTGTGAGGTCTGGCTCTCACTGCTGCAGCCCATACCGCGCGGAGCCAGGCTGCTACAGCCAGCCATGGGGCAGGTGCCAGGGATCACGGAGAACTTTCACAGAAGAAGTCTCAATTATACTAGATCCTCAACATGGTCTTGGTGTAGGTAGTGTCAGGTCAGGGCAAGACATGGCAAGAGTGGGTTGGAAAAAGACGTGGGGTCGACTCGAGGTGTGCTTTCTCTTTGGACTGTAGCGGTTCATCAGCATAATTGATGTATTTAGAGAAGTTTTGTTGTGGACCGCAAGTAGGACACCGCAAGTAGGACACCTTAGTGCCAGCATGGGCCTTGGAATTGCAGGCACCCTTCGAAGCAGATATTGTGCGGAAGATCGTAATTAGTCGTAATAGCATTTGCAGGTATGATTTCGGCACACAAAACTACAAAAATGTTTTCAGCATGAAACAATTACGTTTTGCTTGGGCGCATGAACATATGTCTTGACCGCAACAAGTTCCGACAGATAAGGCCGCAAGCTTCCGAAGTTAGGGTCCTCATATGATGTAAGGTGGCCGCTATGTAGAAACCTGCTTAAGGGCCCATAGTTAGGCCCTAATATGCCCTAATAGTAGACTCATTTTGTGGAATGCAAAGTTTGGACTGATAAGTGTGAAAAACACACAGCTTCCTGAATTCTTGGCTTTTTAAGGGGGACGTGCAGGGTTAAGAAAACCCAAGTGCTCTTACCAGGTGCTCAATGACCTGTCTCTGGTGATCCTGAACGCGGCCAGCGGGGAGGTCCCCTGCATGGCTTTTATATGGTGGTTCAGAGTTTGCTGAAGCAGCAAGATGGCTCCTGAAATTTTGCCTCCACCGCCCAAAGGGGCTGTCGCAAAGAGGTGGTGGCTGCAGCTCTCTTCGGCGCGCGACCGAGTGCGAGCTGCCGGCTGAGGCTGCCACCGCAGCAGGCAAGAATGGCGCTTCGCAACTAGCAGGGTTTATGGTCCTGCCTCAGGTGCACAGCCTAGAAATGAGACTTATAGCAGGGTTGATGATGATGATGATGATGATGATCATGATGATGACGATTATCATGTTGTTATTGTGGGTGTGTGTAAGCTAGCACGGGTTCTCACCCACCCAAACTTAGAACAGGGTTTCATGTCCCGATGCCATGCACGATCGGGGTTGACTCACTAGTCATCATGTCACTTACGTGTCCAACTCCCTTATCATACCCTATCCCAATCCGTGTTTCTTACAGGCCCGGACCTGGGTGGTTTTGCCCTTCAGCCGCAGGGCCTGGCCGGGCCCCGTGCATTTGGGCTGCCTTGGCGGAGGGTTTGGGGGAAGTTTCGGTTTCAGGATGATGGGCCGGGTTCAGGTTCAGGCATCTTGTGGTTTGTTTGACGTTTACCGTTCAGGGTTCAGGGCTTAAGGGTCAGCATGTTGGATTTAGGACCGGATGCGCTTGACAAGAGAAGTGTGATTTTGCAAATTCGCCTACCGTGTTGGGATCGGAATGTTCTGTTTGGACTGATGCCCGTGATGCCAAAAAAGATTGAAGCGAAACGGACGTGTTGGATCTGGGTAAGAAACTCAGATCTCCTCTTCGGGCTCCTTGCGCCAGGTGTGCACGTTTCCTTGGCATTTGGCGGCCTATGAGATTGAACGGTTGAAGCACGTGCAGCATACCCGTTTGAGCTCCTTCGCCTAGCAGGCTTAGCACCCTCAGTAGCATGACCATTACCCATTCATTCCGCTAGGCTGACTGCCCCCCTTCAGAGCTCGTAATCCGTCAAAGGCTTCTTATAAAGCTTGGAACATGAACTTGCCTCAAGGCCATGGAACCCTGCAGCTTGAACCGCCCGAAAGACTTTGCGTCCTTCAACAACCTAAGCCGTCCATATGCATGCGAACCCATGAACAGCAAAGCATGAATTCAACGCCTGAATCCTAAAGCCTGGAAAGCCATCCCAGGCGGCTCCGAGTCCATGCCTCGCAGCCTGTGGAGGTCCGGCGAATCGCATCGGAGCACCTGGAGAGGCGCCTCAGAAGAACATGATGAAGGAGTCAAGCTTCCGGGAGTAAGGGTGCTTTGGGGCTGAAGGGTTTTGCGTTTGGGTGTTCGGGGTGAACGGCGCAGGATTCAAAAATTTAGAGTTTCAGAGTTTCGGGGCTTTGCCTAAGAGCCTAAGAGCAAAGGCTTTGGGCCTATAGGTTCAGGGCTTCCGTGCAGAAACCTAAATAACTACCTGTGTTGTGACAGAGATTGTACAAGGATTGTGGTTAAGGGGGAGTCTATCTAGAAACCTGAATAGTGACTGACTTCATACTTGAACTCCAAAACCGTTAATTAGCCCTCAACGCTTAAATCCTGCACCATAGCGCCCCCAAAAAGACATCCTGATCCCGTTTGAACCATGACCCACAAACTGGTGAGGGAAACGCCCTGGGAGCCGCTTTGGGCCCTGGCCGCCTCAGCATCACCAGCACCGGCACTGGGCGGTGGCCTCCGGGATGCCAGCTGCGCCGCTGGGCGAGAACAGGAAGTTGAAGCAATCCATACAGGAGTTTCGCTACAGTACTGTAAGAGAGCAAATACCTCTCCCAACAGCAAAAGACGGGTGGCCTTGGACACCTCCCATCACATCTGACCAAATCTGACCCTCGCCACATCGGTTTGATTGCCATCAAGAATCTTGAAGTATGCTGTTGGGGTGCAGGGGTTGCAGATTCGTGGTCCGGGCTTTCGTGCTGGAGGGTTCAAGGTCAGGGCATTCTTGGGTAGGGGTAATTTTGTGTATAGAGAGCGAAAGCTTGAAGAGAACAGTTGTTTTGCTTAAGATGGGCTTTGAAAGTCTTATGACGGTACTGGCTCCGGCGAGATTTCTTGATTATCACAAGACCCCAACCCCACTGCAGTGGTGTAGGTGAAGAGGGCTGTGCCCGTCGTGACAGCTGCAGGCGGGTCGGCCCTTTTCTCTGGGACGGAAATTGAACGATCTGTTGGTTGTTTTAGAGGCTTTGCATTGTGGGAGCGCTGCTTTCTGGAAGGGGTGGGAAGTAGCATCCGGCTTTTTGCGTTTCAGGTGAAAATCGTGCGGGGGAGGCGTAAAAGCAAAATCGCATGCAACTTTCAGGTCAGCAGACGTCGCTCACCGTGGAGCTGCTGGTGCTTCAGGCGGAGGGTGCCACTGTGTTACTGCTTGACAACACTCTTGCAAAACATGCTTTGCTGTTCGAAGCGGTGGTGGAGGGCAATTTTGTCGTCACGCAGACGTCTCGGGGCCCACAGCCCGGTGATTGGTGTGAAGAGAGGAATGAGGATAGCTTCGCTGCTGGTGTCCGAACACAGTGGCGGCGCTTCAAGATTGAAGATGCCGTGCGGCCGGCCTCACGTCAAATGGTCTCCATGCACTTCGCGGTGAGCTTTGAGTGGGAGACCGAAGTGCTGAGCACCAAAGCTGCTGTCGTCCCAGTGGCCATGGCTGGCGCGAGGCCCACAAATCACCCCTTTGCTCCATATGCCATCAGAGGCGAGGCTTTGTTGCCACCCGGCCTCGAGCCAGAGCCCCAGACGAGACCCTGCGCTCCTGAAGTGCAACAGCAGCAGCAGCAGCAGCAGCTCGTGCGGCCTTTCTTGCAGATGTCGTACGCGCAGGAGTCCCGGGAAGAGGCCGAGCTTCAGCTAGCCTTGCAGATGTCGCTGCAGGAGGTTCAGCTGGATCAGCAGCCAAGAAAGCGCTGGGGGCGCCGCAACAAGTCCGAAGCAGTCGACATAGATACAGGCTGCAGTTGCTCCATCTGCTGTGAGGCCATGCAGACGCCTTCGCCGTTGCAGTGCTGTGCGCAGGTTTGCTTCTCGTGCGCTTCCCATTGGGCCGCAGAGCAGGAATCCCAGGGCCTCTCTGCTATAGACCTCCGCTGCCCACAGTGCCAAGGCCAGCTTGAAGATTCTGTGTTGCGGCAGCTGCTGAGCAAGGAGGCTCTCCGCAGGGTACAGGAGCGCTTGAAGACTGCAGCACCAGCGCCACGGCCCGCGCCGCAGCTGCCCGCCGCCACACTAGCAAGGCTTGGACTGAAGCAATGCCCTGGCTGTGGGGAAGGCCTGCAGAAGGAATCGGAAACATGCCACAAGATGATCTGCCGCACCTGCCGTGCCCGCTTCTGCTTCCGGTGCCTCACGCGCTTGGAGCCTCGATCCCCCTTCAGTAAACATATTCCGAAGCAGTACACAAACTCACAGACACCAGCCATAATTATCTAGGACAAGTTTCGCCATATTGGTGGCTTCACACTTAGAACCCCTAAACACTTAATCCGAGCCAAGGAGTTCTTCAACTGCGGCTGCACAGGTGCAGAGCACCGTTTTATTGACCCGGTGGACGGCCGTGTGCTTCTACACCAATAAGTTATTATTGGAATGTGTATTCCACTACTGGGGGTATACTGTCTATATATATATGTACATATGTATATATGTATGTATGTATGTCTGTAT
>CAJNIZ010003003.1:43297-107067 GCA_905231905.1 Symbiodinium pilosum | reverse complement strand
CAGTCCCAGTAAAGCGGATCACCTATGCAGTGTGGCCAGTTTCAGTGTCTCCACCTTGCCGCGGCAGTGTTGGTCCGGCCCCGGCCCCGGCCCCCGGCCACACGGTTTGTTGTCTGCATCATGTCTTGGTTTAAATTAACAAGCAGCTTTACATGGTCTGTTTTAAGGGGACCGCAAAGATCGGCCCGTCCTGTCGTGATGCAAGACAAGTCTGTGGCTGCCTGTGCGACTTTGGAAGAAAAGATAGTAATAAAAAGGCCTAACGGGCAAGCCCACTTCGGGTGACCCTGCTGCCGATGCATACCTAAGATCAAAGCCCAACCTCCTCTGAGCCACACCTGCACTAAATTCAAAAATGTCGTAAGTAGACCTACCATGACGAGCACAAATTTACGAGTTGTTTTCTAAGGTCATAATTGTGCTTCAGCTGTATGGAGTCGACGCTAGACTCGTAGAGGAGCACTCAGGGGAAGACCCTGCAAGAGATGCCGGAGAAGGTCAGGGAAAATCAATGACAAGTTTCGAAATTGTCAAAATTCCATCCACGCCAATATGTTTGGGTTCAGTCAATAGTCAATAATATCACCAAATTCGTTCCACATCTAATCACCCAGTCAGTCCTGTCCACACACTTCCTTCACAGGAATGCTGCTTCCACCTGGCTACCGTCAGCTTCCACCGCACGCTCCAGTCCTGGAACATTGCCCTGGGACATGGCGCTGCGGCGGGAACTCACTGCCTTCAAGGACATGAGGCACGCCTCCATGCACGAATTTTGGAAGAGGATTTGATTGCGAGGGCTGTCGGACCAGCTCAGAAGCTCCACCTCCAACTTCTGGTCGGACGCCCACTTAAAGAGGCGCAAAAAGGTCTCAAACGCAGCGTCGAAGAGCTTTGTCACCTGGGCACAGGGGCTTCTCACGGAGGCGTTAAAAGACATGAAGCGCTTGAAGTCATGTGACAACTTGCGAGCAAGGGGCGTCAGAGATGGAGGGCCGAACCCTGCGGCGCGGCTTTGCAACGGCCGCCTGCGCGTTGCGCGCCTTCTTGTGAGGGGGCTCTGCCTGCGCGAGAACCTGGTAGTTGTCTACCAAGGACCGCACGGAGATTTGACCTGGAGCTACAGAGCAAACACAAGCGGCTCAAAAACAATCACACACTTCCCAGCCTCGGCCGGCAGCTGGGGCCTTGCCCACCAGATGGCGGTCTTGTAGCAGCTGCTTGTTGTCCGTCTTGGGCAGGATCATGGCGCCCGCAGGCCCCAAGGGCGTGCCGAAGTAGACCTTTTCGGCCGGAAAGTCAGAGAGCTTCTTGACCGCCTAAGCACGGAGAGCGTAGATGGAAGGTAAGGGACTCTACTCTTAGCAGGGGGATATTGCTTGGGTATTTTCAATCAGGTCACAACATCCTCGGCTCCCTCAGCACCAGGGCCCATATTCCCAAGACCTGCGCAATTGTCCGCCGCAAAGTGCTCTGGCTACGTGTCGAGCACGGTGGGCGGGACTGCAGCCTCAGCCTGGCGCTGCATGGCGATGGGCTTTGCGAAGCGCTCCGAAACAGCCGCGGGCTTCACCGGCACATGATTGCCCGCGGGCCTGCGCGAAAAAGACCTATTCTGATCCAAAGACATCTTTCAAGCGACGCCAACCTGAACTCCTGAACGCCCCAGCCCAAGTTCACAAACACAATGCCGTTCTTGACTTTAGACTCTAGACGGGGTTTTAGGGCTCTATTTGGATGAGGGATGTACTCAGGGACTGTGGAGACATTCGACTGAGAACCAAGGTCCTTCCTCAAGATTCTGTCAGGCTCTGTTGGAGAAGTCTCTTGCACCTGGTTTGAGATTCGCGGGCATTCCCCGAATACCCTACATAATGCTCATGTGGTCATTACGTGGTGCGGACCCTGAACTCTCAAAACCCTACCTACATCATGCCCTGGCCAGTGGGTGCTCAACATAATGAGGCTTTGTATTCTTCCCAGTAAGAACGCACCCGTAATACCTGTATGATCCCCAAACATGCTTAAGGTCCCCCACTATACCCGGCTAACTATTCTGGATGACCCTACGAACCTTACACGAAGGAATCGGTGCGGTCTAGGATTATTTGTGCCAAAAAGGGCTGTGAACAAACTTAACACAAAACCTGAGCCCCAAGCTTCCGAACCATGAGCCGTAAACCCAAAACCTAAACCTTTTTTGAGGCACGGACTGGAGAGCTGCCGGCACAACTGAAAACTCAACGTGATGGCTAGCTGTTCTGAAGGACATGCAACCAGCCACCAGGCTCTCCCATAAACCCTAGAGCCCTCAACCCTAAAACCTAACACCCTAAATCTTTAAACCTCCAACCCTCAAACGCTACACCCTCACACCCTCAAACCCTCAAACCCCAAACCCTCGACCCTAAGACCCTAAACCCTCTAACTGTGAATCCTCAAACCCTGAACCCTCAAACACCAAACCCGAGCTCCCAGCATCCCGCCGCAAGTGCGCCCCAGCACTTTGTCTCAGGAGCATGGCCTGAGTTTGAGTGTTGAGGGGTTTAGGGTTTAGGGGTTTAGGATTAAGGGGTTTAGGGTTAAGGGGTTTAGGAGTTTAGGGTTAAGGGGTTTAGGGTTAAGGGGTTTAGGGTTAAGGGATTTAGGGTTAAGGGGTTTAGCGTTAAGGGGTTTAGGGTTTTGGGGGTTAGGGTTAGGAGGTTTAGGGTTAAGGGGTTTAGGGTTTAGGGGTTTAGGGTCAAGGGGTTTAGGGCGTTGGGGTTAGGGGTTAAGGGGTTAAGGGTTAAGGGGTTAAGGGGTTTAGGGTTAAGGGGCTTAGGGTTAAGGGGTTAGGGTTAAGGGGTTTAGGGTTAAGGGGTTTAGGGTTTGGGGGTTTAGGGTTAAGGGGTTTAGGGTTAAGGGGTTTAGGGCGTTGGGGTTAAGGTTTAAGGGGTTAAGGGTTAAGGGGTTAAGGGGTTTAGGGTTAAGGGGTTTAGCGTTAAGGGGTTTAGGGTTAAGGGGTTTAGGGTTAAGGGGTTTAGGGTTAAGGGGTTTAGGGTTAAGGGGTTCAGGGTTTTGGGGGTTAGGGTTAAGAGGTTTAGGGTTAAGGGGTTAGGAGTTTAGGGGTTTAGGGTTTAGGGGTTTAGGATTAAGGGGTTTAGGGTTAAGGGGTTTAGGGTTAAGGGGTTTAGGGTTAAGGGGTTTAGGGTTTAGGGGCTAGTGTTTGGTTTTAGGATTTAGGGTTGAAAGGTTTTTTTGGGGGTCAGAGTCTTTGGAGTTTAGGGCTTGGCCCTCCAATTTTTGACGGGGCTGGCGTTTATGGTGTAGGTTTTGGGCCTTTGTGGTCTTTGTGGTCTAAGATCGAGAGCTGCTAAGACTTTAAACATTTTTGTTGAAATTGAGGTCTGCTATCGAGAGGAAGGAAAGCATCAGTTGAGGTACGGTACATAATTGATTTCGGAAACTGCCTGGCGCAAAAACCTTGACGGCCCCGTACTTCCTGGAATCCCTGCTACAGGGCAGAAATCTTGTTTGGGCATCCACGCCTTGAGTCCCTGGGAATCGCCATTGTGTAGTAACCCTAGCTCGTAATTGAAAGTTTCTCTCCATCACCCGTAACCCTTATACCTAGGGGCTACCGCGCTGAGGCGATTCCATATGGAGGTGTCCATACATTGGGGGGTTGGGGGGGGGGATATAGACCTGAATTCATGATCCGAATTCCTCTTCCCAAAATGGCTATTATGAAAAAGAATTTCCCCATATATTACCAGCAGGAACTCTAATTACATTCCCCAAAATAGTTCTAGACCAACCCCCCATTTCCACATATTCCCTTAAACCCTAAATGAGCTATAGGGTAAACTCCTAGATCCCAAGTAGTAATCCCTATACTACTCCTCCCCTATATAGCCCCCTCTAAGGAGTTTAGGCTATAGCTCATATAGGCCTAGCCCTGGTTCCCGATGCAACCATATCTTATCCCTATGTAACCCCATATTATTCCGATATAAGCCTATATTACTTCCATGCAACCCTATCTTATGCCTATCTAGCCCCATATTATCACCATGCAACCCTATCTTGCGCTTATCTATGCTTTCCCTGATGTAGCCCTCTCTTATCGCTACACGTATTATCCCTATGTGTGTAACCCTATCTGATCTCTTTGCAACCCTATCTTACCCCTGTGAAACCCTATCTTTTCCCTATATGCAACCCCTAAAACTGTCCCTTTGCTTGAACCCTGAACCCTAAAACCTAGACCCTAAACCCTGAATCCTTTTTGGCAAAGTATCCCTAAAAGACACAGAAGTTCCCAGTGCCCGGCTGCGCGACTCCAGCTGCCAGCAAGCCTGGGTGGATGGCTTCACGGGCTTGAGGTTTGAAGGGTTTAGGGTTTTGAGGCTTAGGGGTTTAAGGTTTAGGGTTAGATGGCTTCAGGGCTTGGGGTTTTAAGGTTTTAGGGTTTAGGGCTTTATGCATCACGAAGCAAAGGGTATAAACCGTATGTACAGACAGGCTTTAGAATAGGAAGGAAACTGGAAGCTACTGTAGCGCTGGAGATTCATGAGTAGTTGTGAGCCATGTATGTGCATTGAAGATCAACGAAACTCCAGGATGTATAGACGCACCCAAAGGAATGCGATACAGGGAAACGGAAAACATATACATATATATGTATTTACGTATACATATGCAAATTTATGTCTGTATATATATATATAGAGACCAGCATCTAAAAGTGTTCTCCACAATTGTAGCCACCAGGAACCATACTGAGGAATCAGCTGAAAATAACCCGGAAATGAGATGGAGTCTGGGCTGGTATATAGATTCAGGGGGCTTAGGTGAGTACAGTACAAAGCACGAGTACTCTCCAAATAGTGACAGGTATGAGGAAATTAGCTCGTTACCTAATTAGAACTTTGGTGTCCCCTATCTTAGTTTAAAGGTTTGCGGAGTTTCCGGCTTCCTATAACCAAAGCTATAGTCGACATGCGGGGTCCCTGCGGTAGGCATATGAAACCTGGATTAGGCACAGATCCATATGGGCAACCCATTCGCATCATCCTTGCTTGCTTTGCTTCATGTCAAAGAAAACTGACCCTGTGTGTAGGGATTAAAGTTTCCAGGGTTCTGAATGCATAAGAAGGGAAGAACCACAAAGAATCTTCAGAACGCCAGCTGGATTTTTTCTGGGGGGGTGTGTGCCGAACGGGCGCCAGTGTTGTCACATTACGCGCCGCGAAGCCTCCGTCACATACCTTGCATGTCACATTTTTACGAATTCTTAAGACCCCATTCCTTTTGTGAGGAATTCTCGCGAAAATCGCTGCCCGTTACACACGTTACGCACCGTTTCTAAAGCCATGTGCAACGGGTGTGAGCGCTGTGCCTCAATACAAGCCAATATTTTTGGCAGATGCCCATTTCTCACTGTGGGGGCCCCGCCCCTCCACTACATACTGCGAACCGCAAAAGAGGTGACACAAATTTGCTCAACAGATTTGCCCTATTAAGTTCGAGCTGAGACACCACATCTGATTTTTCTTCCAGGACATGCATTCGGACATCCTTATAGTGCGGAAGGCCCAGCATTATATCTCCACCTCGCTCTTCGCGACTCCCACGCAGGGACCCCTTAATGTACACCAGAAGAGGCTAAGCGGACTGCCCATGCTGCTGTACAGATCCTGAGAGTCCAGCCCGCTGACGCAAGCATTGCTTGCCTGGCAGGAAAGACATCAACAGGTCCACAACTACAAGAACATAAGTTATGCGGTCCCTTCCACTAGTATAGTGGTATGTAGTGGTACAATCGGGATATGTGGGTGTGTTAGTATAATTGCCATCATCCCTTCCGATGACCTTTAGTGGGCCCTAACCCTTGGACCACTGCCTGGTAAAAGTTGATGTAGCAACGATCCTCATATTTCTGGAGCTGATTGAAAAATCATGGATTGAATCCCTAAACCCTAAACCCTAGAATAAAGGCTGACCATGAGAATGGGCGTGAAGTCAGCTACAATCAAGCCGGGCAACATGAGGCAAATACTGTCGAGCTGAAGCGACAGCAACAATATTTCTTACCGCAGCTGAGGACTGGACATTTCCCAAAGTAAGGTGACGCCAATATAGACCCCAATATACTATAGTCCTTATGATAGCTACCCCTAATTTTGGGAAACCCCTAATTGTTGTCTCGTGTGGGCTCGCACCATACCCATGTTACTGAACCCTGAGCTCGAAGCAAGAACAGCAGTGAAACTGGGATGCTCAAAAACTTGGTGTCCTTTCTGTAGGAAGCCTGCAGGTGCTTCTATGTTTTTTGGGCCCTTGCTAGCAAGTGGATTTTAGTTACCCCAGCCGCTGTCATAAGGACGTTATAACTATGACTTGAAAACGAGAGGATCTTGAAGAGAAGAGTTGGGGTAACTAGAACCCCATATCATGACTGCAAGGACCCCTGACAAGCCGCCCACACTCTGGTTAATCGTCCGGGAAATTTTTGAACCTTGTGAACACAACGCCTCCAAGGCTTCTGTAGGCAAGAGAGGACATTGGCCCGAATTGATCCCAACATAATCGCTAACAATGAGACTGAACAGTCTCCTGCAGCATCCATGCGGTACCCCTTGTAGCCCCTGGCCCACACCGCCCTAAACCTAGACTATTTCAACTCGTCCCGGCTGACCACAGCATCAAGTTTGAGCCCACTTCGGCCTGAGAATGGAAGTTGGGCGATCCAGGTTTGCTTGTAAGAGGACTTTAGGGTCTAGGGTGATAGGGTAGATGGCTTTATTTGGGCGAAGTTCACAGGCTGTAGGACGATGTCCTTCGAATTCATCAACAAAATTCTAGTACAAAAACATTTTTACTGATTCAACTCTGGGCAGCATCAGGCATCCTCCTCAGGATCCTTACAGTCAGGAATCTACCACGCATTTAGTTGAGGGTCACCCGAATGCCGTCATGAAGAGAACCGGGTAATATATCGTCAGATGAATTTCAAACTGCCTTCACAACATCCTGTGAAGAGAAGGGCCCGATCTTGAGCAACCTACCTTGAACCTTTAGCTGGTACAACGTAACCTTCCTGAAGCTCGGGCTGCCTGACCATTTGGCGACAGCTCCCGGCACAGGCTCATGCTGCACAACTAAGCAAAAGCCATCCGCATGCATGTTCGCAGCGCTAGCAGCATTTGCCGTGGTTAAGCCTGCCTGCATTGAATTGAAGCTTCTAAGCCTTGAGTTAACTCCAAGACTTGGATCCATACACCTCGAATGCATCTGCCTCACATTTGCTTGCTTGCTTGCTTGCTTGCTTGCTTTCCTGCCTACTTGCTTGGTTGCCTGCTTACTTCACCTTGGGCTTCCCACGCAACAGCTCGAGATCGTCAAGCACGCTGGCCCACTGCCCCTGGCGCCTCAGCGCATTGTGAATACACAAAACCCTGAAATTGGGCTGCATCCACAGTGGCCTATATCTGTTCTGAAACTGGGATGCATGCACAGTGGCTTGTATCTGTTTAGCTGAAACCTGAAAGTTCATGTTGCTTTCACTTGGTCAGCGCAATCTCCAAGAACTATGCACCTTCAAGGCAGGGAGGGATGCTGCTTCAGGGTTTGGACTGGAGAGTATAGGGATCTAAGGTTTATATAGGGATACTAGGGAAACGTGGAAACTAGTGTATCATTTGATAGTTCCCTTAAATAGGGGGACCCCAATATAGACCCCAATATACTATAGTCCTTCTTATGGGGACCCCCAAAATGGTACCCCTAATTTGGGGGAATCCCCATTTAGAGTTTAGGGTGTAGGAGGGGCCAAGAACATTTCCCATGTACTCGGGTGGGACTACAATACCTCCACTTCTTTTGAAATTAAGTCTATGCGAAGTGCTGATGTGAAACAGGATTTGATACTGAGAGTCCCTAGAACTGCCGCTTGCATAACTTACCTTAGGTTAGTTGCCTTAGGTTAGTTGGAATGAAGGAGTGGAAAAGTAAATGGAAACCTATTAAGAGCTATATAGGGACTACTACAAGCATCCATTCCTGCATTCCTAGCGAACCAAAGGCCAGGTAAGCAAATCAGATTGGCAAAGCCCTGGGGGAACTCTTAAACCCATGCATTTACTTAAGGACAATCATTCAATGCATTTGTTTGGAAATGCGCGTAGACATCGAAATTTACACACATTGAGACACATAAATGTACATTTGTATGCAAATGGTCTTTTGTCTGTTTGTATATTCCCTCGGCAGAAAATGCAAATGAGTTAATATCCCCTATACTAGTCCCCTATCTAACATTAAAACTTAAACCCTACCCTGCACCCTAAACCCTATATAATCCCCTAGATTAAGGAGTTTAGACTCTAGCTCACCTGTCCCTCTTGACTGCCAAAGGCTTCTGGGCCACGGGCCCTGCCCGCGCAATCTTCTTCGTCGCCTCCTTGACATTGACCTCTGCACCCAACTTCTGGAGGTTCAAATCTACAAATAATGCCTACTTTGGGCCATCAAATCTATAAATGTGACCTACATTGGGCCCTAAAACCCATAAACATGACCTACATTGGCCTATTTAAGCACCTCAGATTTTTTGTCACAAAACCTCTCTGCTCTTCTTGGGCAAGCTGCCGAGGGTAGAAACATGATAACAAACCTCAGCTTACAGCCTCAAAGCCCCACCCAGCCCCAGCTGCCTAGGGAACCCAAGGCCCCTACTAAAATAACTTTCCCTTGGATCAAAAAATGGGATGCTAATACCATAAGGGCCCTACTAAAATGAGTTTCCCTTGGATCAAAAAAATGGAATGCAAATTCCATTTAAGGTATATGCCTTGCGTAAATTGTATTGGGACCCCTGGCTGCCGTCTGAGCGGGGGACGAGCTTCTGTGTCGATGGAGGCTCAGGGAGCCATGTGGCGTGGCACATGCTTTGGCTTAAGGTCTCAGCTCTTGAGCTTGTCCCCCCTTTAAGTAGATAGAATGTAAGGGTTATATAGGGATAATGGAAAAATGGAAACTACTATTTAGGGTTTAGGGTTTAGGGTCCTTCTTAAGTAGATAGAATATGGCTCTGGGTATATTAAAATGGAAACTACTATTGAGGGTTTAGGGTTTAGGGTCCTTCTTAAGTAGATAGAATATGGCCCCTAAGTAAATTAAAAAAAGTCCCCCCATATACCCCACATTCTATCTGCTTAAGGGCTCTATAGGTCAAGAGCTTGCATACACTTTGTGGCTGGCACTGTTTGCAAGGGTGTGAATTCGGGCTTCTTGGCGTGCTGAATTTGAAGGGTTTCAGAATGCTTCTTTAGGGCGTTACAAGGCTTCAAGGGTTTGGAAACAGCTTGGATTGGACTTTTACAGGGTCTGGGGACTTGTTTCTTCGCTCCCATTCCATCCCAAATTGGTTGGAATGCTAGGCTCCAAAAAAGCCTCTGGTTCTATCCAGCAAATACCTCAAGGACCCTCACGGCCTTTTGGGGATTCTAGAAGCCTTCCGCTGAATTGCACCAAGGAAAGCATCAACTTTTACCTAGATCCTAGAGTTCTCAAGGTAAAGTCACCCTTAAGTAGATAGAATATGGGGTATATGGGAGATCGTATTATAATGTACCCCCCATATTCTATCTACTTCAGGGGGACTATAGGTACTATAGCTGGAGCTTTTGTGTCAACGCCTTGAGTTGGAGCTCCGGGCCCTAGTATGGGCCCTTAGTCCTAGGGTCCTTTTATAAATATGACATGCCCTAAACCCTAAACCCTAAACCGCGTTCTAGGGTCCTTTTATACATAAATCCCTACAGACACAATTAAGGGCCCATAGGTGAGGGCCCATGGTTAGGTCATGTTAGGACCGTAGATAAGCATGACGGTTGGGGGTTTCGAGCACCAAGTTCTCAGGCTTGGCTTGCAGAGGTTTAGAGGTTCCGGATTTTGAAGTTATAGCCCCCCTTAAGTGGATAGCATATGGGGTATCTGGGGATCTTATTATAACATACCCAAAGCCATATTCTATCTACTTAAGGGGGACTATACGAATTGAGGGTTTAAGGGTTTAG
Organism: Symbiodinium pilosum; assembly: GCA_905231905.1. Classification (NCBI taxonomy): domain Eukaryota; class Dinophyceae; order Suessiales; family Symbiodiniaceae; genus Symbiodinium; species Symbiodinium pilosum. Next base: position 97,006 of record CAJNIZ010003003.1, on the reverse strand, counting down.
GGTTCAGGGGTTTCGGAGTCGAGGGCTTAGCAGCGCACGTGGCCTCTGAGTTTTGCGGTTTGATGTTCATGGCGGCATGCTTTGGCCGAACGGCTGCGTTACTCAATCTTCTGGAGGCCATCGGCCAGGATTTGGCTACCTTCTTGTGTAATCCCCTTAGACCTATAAGACCAGCACGACTATCTTTAATAGCACCTTACAGATATACTACAACAAATAATCTAAAGAATAGCTCCTATGGGGAAAGCAACATACTAGGAACCCTACCAGGAATGCCTATGCTTTTGCGCCGACACAACCCAAGCAGGACTGCGGTCTTCGAGGTCGCAGAAACTCTTGCCAGAGCGCGTCAAGAATTGTGCTGGCCTTACTGGTGAGTTCAAAACTCTGCAAGTTTCCTAGTTAGAAGATCCCAGAGACTCCAGCCTATAGTCCCCCTTAAATAGATCGAATATGGCTTTGGGTATTTTATAATGAGACCCCCATATACCCCATATTCTATCTACTTAAGGGGGACTATAGTTCTCTTTTGAGTAACAATGGACCCCCCTCCAATAAACCTAAGCCCTACACCAATTAAAGCAGACGGGCTCTCCTTTTCTGCAAACGCTTAGCTTGTGTTGCTGGCAGAACCAAAAGAACAAGGAGGCCCGACTCGACGCAAAGGGTCACATATAGGGGCAATATAAGGGTTATATAGGAGTAATATATAATGGAAAGGAAAATGGAAATTACTGTATAGTAAGAAGGACTATGAAGTCGTGACTCAAACACTGCTGTCCTCACGCGGCTTTGAGTGTTATGCCAGAGCCACTTGAGCTATAGTCTAAACTCCTAGTATCCCCCTTAATAAGCCCTCCAATACTCCTCTAAGCAGTCCCACTTTAAGCAGTTTAGACTGATTATAGCTCAGTTGAGCACATCGCCGGCGATCCAGGTTGGGCGCAATCAATTGCGATAAGCGGCTGCTGTACCTCCAAGCGCTGAGGCTTGGGGAGCAGAGCACTGGGAACAGGAACCTATGCAGCAAATTCATGATCCTTGGATAGGATCTACGCAGGCGGCTGCGCGACCGCAAATTGATGCCGAATCTTCCGGGCTATGAAACCTTCTTGCTATCCCTGTTAGTGTGCACGGTTTTGGGGGCCTGATTTTGCAAAGCACCGTGTGCCAGGACATTTCAAAAGCCATCTTCACAGCACATTGGAATCCGCGGCGTCTCAGAGATCAACTGGCTTCATGGCACATATGTTGGCCGAATCAAAGGTGGCGGAACACTGTACCGTTCATTGCTTGTCACGTTCCTGGGTTTTCGATAATCAGGGCCATTTCTATACATTCAAGTATACTATGGTCCTTATTTCGGGGACTCGCACGAAAATGGACCCTTTGGGGGGGAAAGCCTTGTGTGGCAACTTCCAACTTGAAAAACCGAAGGTTCAATCGTTCTGGGCATCCCTACAGAAGGTTCCAGCTCGGGTTAAGAGTGTAGGATTTGAGCTTAGGGTTTAGGGCTTATGAAATAGAATCTGGGCCTATACGTTCTGTGGTCATGCGGATAACCAAATGGAAGGGAACTGCATGACCAAATGGATCCTTGATTTACATAAGGGCTTTTACGCTTGTATGGTTGGAGCGGATTTTGGTGACCCCAAACCCCCAAATTAGGACTCTAGAACTACCCCCTCTGACTAGAATAGGGTCCTAAGTTTGGGAGTTGGGGTTACCAAGAGCTTCTCTATAATGTTGATTCTCGATTAGTAATGACGGCCTTTATTGTGCGAAGCTTGGCCGACATGATTCAAGACCCCTGATTCGTTCGGGGGAGCCTTAATTGCGCGAAGTTGCGCGGCCTAGAATAGTTTCATGAGATGAGTTAGGTAGAATACGCTTCTTTGCGTTCGAAACTATCGGTAGCTTCGTTTCACCTAATCTGTCAACCTCATACAGTAATTACGGCCCAAAGCTGCTCTTGCTAGAGCATTAGATGAGAATGTTTACCTGCCGGATCTTAAGCTTCAGGATTGCCATATTCAGGCCAGGTCCGAATCTATCGATTTCTTAATTAAGCGCTTATTCGAGGAGGCCAGGCACTATGTTTTTTGCAAAGGGCTAGTCCAGCAGCTGCTTGGGTCCTCAAAAATACGAATGTTTGGGGGGCGCACCATTGTCCAAAATTTTCGGGCCCCCGTAAGGATTCCAGAAACCAGAAGCCTTTCATTTTGAAGGCTCGCCACTTAGAAATTTTCTAGGCATCCAGCCTTAGGGCCTTTAGGCCTCAGGCCAAGTCCAAAACTATGTTTCGATACAGCTACTGAGCTCCAAAACCCCCCTCCTCCTGAATTGTTCGATATTTGTTCGGGGTGGCCCCCCCACCTCCACTTGAGAGCGCCCATTATATTTGGATGTGGGTCTGGTACACTAATCAGGCCCCAACATTACTTACTTATATGCCATCAGCACAATTTCCACGAAGATCCAATTGATCTCGCCGAGCATAAAAAACAACAGCCGTTTCCGTGGGGCATTTGCTACACCGTGCCCGTCTCGGGACTTCTCAAATGAATCATCATACTGTCCTCACGACTAGGAGCGCCGATCGGAAACAGAACTACGAGCACGAGCCGTAGATATGGTAGTTTCCCAAAATAAGGGGACCCCAATATAGACCCCCAAAATACAATAATCCTTATTATTGGGACCCCCAAAAGGATACCCTTTATTTTGGGAAACCCCCCATATACAGACTCGAACCCAAGGGAAACTCCCTCCTTCAGTCGAAGACTGCCCCGAGGCGGCCAAGTTCACACTTGCGTCAACCTCGGTTTGCCCGAGCGTGTAGCGCCGTGCATGCGACCTATAGTCTAAACGCCTAGTATCCCCCTTAATGACCCCTATAATAGTCCGCTGTATAATCCCCTTCAAGGAGTTTAGACTATAGCTCATGTACTCTGCTACGAGAGCTTGAAGAAGCTGAAATGAATTCCAGGTTCAGGCTTGATGAGCTTCTTCCAGGCTGCGCATTGCTGTTTCTCGGTACACGCATGTTGTGGGTGAAGCAAGCGCAAACCATTCTACAATTACAGCTACAGTGATGCAAGTAGCGGTGTTGGACAAAGAGCCAAGGCTGTGCAGCATCAAGCGCAAGAACTTGTTCAACCCAAGCAGTTGGATGCCGCGTCATTAGCCAATCACCAGACAGCTTATTTGCTCTAAGCACAATAACATGCTGCGTGATGGCCTCCACTGGAGCTCGGGAGGAAAGCGAGTGCGCGCATTGTGCGTTTACAGCGCGAGCGGTGTCAGTAGAACTTGAAAGCAAAGTGTCACACCTCTGGTCTCCCAAACAGACACCCCAAATATGTGCTATCACCAAATACCGTTACTCCTAAGATGTACAAGGTCACTAAAATCCACAGCCTCAAGTGTCACCGTTGCTGAGTCCTGCGCCGCGCCCTGGACAGCGCTTCCGATGCGCGACAATGCTCCTGGGTTATGATTACTCCCTGGAGGTTACGTAGTGAATAAGGGGATATAGTCTCTACATAAATTTCCGAAATTTATATAGGGACTATATTCCCTTATTCGCTACTCGCCCCCCATTCAGATTAGGCTGATAGGTTTGGGGTTTCATGCGGTTTTAGTGCTGGAGGAAAAGGTTTTCGGGCTAAGGCCAAAGCACTTAATTAGCCACTAGATTGCCGTAATACGCTGCAGACTTCCATACACCGCATACACCATGCTTGTAAATGGCTTTGCGAGTTGGAATAAAGAGCATGCCCGTAAACAGGAGTCTCTCCAAATCATGCCCTTGTGATCCTTAAGCAGGATACCAGTAGAACATCTTTATCCCTAAGCCCTCAACCTTAAATTACCCTAATCCTCGAACCCTAAACCCTAAACCTTGAAACCTAAACCTTGGACCCTACATCGTCCACTGCCGGCCCAGGCTCTCTCTTAAGCAAGCCAGGCCACAGTACTGGCTTCCACAGTCCTGTTCTGGATTAAAACCTTTTGGTGAGTGGACTGAGTAAGTACGTTAACAACCCCTAGAACCCATATAGTAACCCTACTTATCCCCATTATTAACCTACTTACTAAGTCCACAACCTCCAAGTAGGGTCTAGAGATCGTTTTGGGCAGTTCAGGGCGGCAAGATTTTGGGATATGTCCGCAATCCTTGTGGCAGTTTCTAGTATTGACTGACTGTACACTGTCGGAAGTAAGAGATGTTGTAACAAGATTTTCCTGTAAGATTTTCCTGTTTTGCAAAGGGGTACGCAGTGGTGAGTAGCGCGCAAATTCCAAGAAGCCCGCTTGGAATGCTGATAAAGATACGGGATGAAGGGTTGAGCTCCCAAGTTCTGAAAGCTCGAGTGCCTTAAACCAGCCACCAAAACACGACCATGTTTTGCAGGCGTGTCAAGTGGAGGGAACACCCACTCTTATAAAGGGCCTCTTAATGGGACCACATCAGGAACCCAAGCACATAATTGAATTGGTAGGCATGTAGCAGGAATATACATACGCAGGTCCTCATGCTCCTATTATGTCCCTGCTATATTCTGGGGGTAGCAGTGCTGCGTGATAAAATTTAGACAAGCAAGCAGCACCATGATTCCAAGCAGGTTTCAGCTGCAGCCTCTGGCACCAATAATTGAATCTAAGGTTGAAACCATGGGCCCCCAGTATGGGCCCTCAACCCGTAAGGGTCCAAGGGCCCATATTAGGGGCCCACACTTGAACCGGAGAATGAAGCAGTCACCTTTGACAACTTCTAGCCTCCCCATGCTCAAGACTAAACGAAAACCTGACAAAACCAAAACCTCCGTCTCTATGCACTCCGCTTTCTGATCGCAGCCTAAGATGCACATAAAGGCCAAACTGTCATGCCCCGACTGGCATTGAACTCTCCAATTCTTCTGTTCCTATATATCCCTATAGAGACCCTACATACCCCTATAATCAGCCAACCCCTATATGATTCCTATGTAACCCTAAACCCTGGACCCCAAATAGTAGCTTCCATGGCATTTCCAATTTTGTCCAATTGATTCTCCATGATCCCTGACCCTTAAAATGTCCCTATAAATATATGGATCCCCAAACGCACATCCCTAAACCAAAGACCCTAATCCCTAATCCTAATCGCTAATTTAATCCCGAATCCCTAAACCCTGATCCCGAAAGCGTAATCCCTAAACCCCAACCCCTAAATCCATAAACCCTAAACCCTAATCCCTAAAGCCTAATTCCCAAGCCCTAATCCCTAAGCCCTATATATATATATATCTGTCTATTTATTTGTGTATTTATCAATATTCCTGAAGCCCTACCATTATCCTTGACCGTACATTCACGCATGCACAAATACAAATACAAATGCAAATATGCATATATATATATATATATGTGTGTGTGTATGTATGTGTGTATGTATGTGTGTATGTATGTATGTATGTATGTATGTATGTAAGTAAGTAAGTATGTATGTATGTATGTATGTATGTATGTATGTATGTCTTTGCGTATACAGATTGCAGAGAGATGAGGGGGATCAGAGGGTGTGAAATGTATGTGCTGCTTTTGGGACTAATACAACAGAATTCTGGTGGTTTGGGACCGGTACCCTGGAACTTCAGACACATTTATTCATGTGCTGAAGTGATAGCATCTCTTGCGCAGTTGTACCGACACTCTTTCATCGTTCTTGTTACGCAAGTCATGTTAGGTCCTTTGGAGGTTACACCTCCACTATGGCACCTACAGGCTCTATGCGATGGGCTTACGATGTGAGGGATTCTAAGCGTGACTGTAGACTATAGATCTACCAGCCTGAAGCCCAAAAGTCCCCGGTGTTGGGTGGCCGCTAAAGTGCAAAGATAGCTTGAGTTGTATGAGAACCGTACGTTTGAAAGATGATGCCTTCATTTAGCGGTTTTCAGGTCTGCGGGTCAAGCCCTTATGTCATGCCTGCAAAAGCCTAGGTTTGGGCTTTGATAATGCAACAGCTTGATGGACTTGATTATTGTCATCGCAGTAGTACACCCAGAAGATACTTTAGAACTGTCCATACATAAGCCCGACTCAGCAGGGCCACGTACAGCGCGAGACAGCAGCGAGACCGGTTTTCCTGCGCTGGCAGATGAAGAGCGTCGCCAGCGCGTTCACTGCCCTGACTGCCTGTGCGGCAAATGTCCTACTCGCATCATCTTGATTGTTTTGCTTATGCCGCTGGCGGCTTGTTTTGTGGGTTTTGCTCTTACTTCTCTTAGCGGCAGGAGTACAGCGAAGTACTGTCTACAGGCATTTGCTAGCGGCTGCTATCGCCCAGACTGGGTCCAGATCCATTTTGTGTGATATTGAACGCATTTGTTGTGTGGAAACAGTGAAGCAAGCTGTGAAGCTTTTACAAGCATTGCTTGTTCTTGATCTTCAACTGCCCGAACTCAAACCCCACAGTCTCGTATGTCACGGAAAATGCCAGTAAAAGTACGCGGAAGGTGGGCCGATTCGTGAAAACGCATAGCAGTTCATGCTAAGTTCTAAGCTTCCCAAGAAACAAAATCTTGCCTCTGTGTTCTCATTGTCACAGCTGCGCTCGCTGGTGGTGGCTGTTCCTTCATGAGGGCGGCTGTGTAGTGCGACTTTGCGCAAGTCAAAGCGAACCTAGTGGAGGTATTTGTGAGTACATGGCACAAAGAATCCCTCCAACATACAAGGAGCTGAATTGAAAACTGAGCAGTGCCCACGTTTCCTATAAGAAGGGTGGCCCAGTCTTGGGCGGGGGCAGCGAAGTGATCCAAGGAAGGACAAGCTCAGATGTTGCGTTTGAAGGTTTTTGAGTTGATAATTCAGGGCTCAGAGTTAAACAGACTCTTTTGGAAGTCCTGGGTGTATGTAGATGGAAGTCCTTTGGAATATGAAGTCTTTCATCCTGAGAATGTTAAAGCCTAAAATCCTGTTGCCCCAGCCCAAGCTGCTCCAAAATGAAAACCTGTTCATTGGATCTAGGGTTGAGGGTCAGCAGCAGTGAAGAAACGGCTGGACTTGCTTAAAATCAAGCTAGAAACATCTGCCTAGCTAGTCAGAGTTTCGATCCTGTGAACACAAGGGAAGGCATATGCTATGCCAATTGCTTCTCCAGGAGGGACGTAGAGTCCAGCCGTGACTTGGTGCCTTGGAATGCCGCCCGGGCCTCAAGCACAAGGCAGAAGCAAGTCACTGCCTTCCAAAGGGACACCATATTGGCCATCTCGAAGCAAAGGGCTGAAGGATACATGGGTTTACGGGCATCTAAATAGTCCGAGGTTTAGTTGAGGTTCGTGCCATGGCCTGCAAAAATGGATCTTATGTTTTCAGGGTCCATAAGGGTACCCCTAATGGCTGGAAACACTCGCATCATCAAGGTTTGCAAGCAAGTTTGCATACTTCCCCGGTTCGCTTTCAATTTCTGATCCGGAATTTGAGCACGTAGCGACTTGGGTCCAAGAGCTTATTCCAGGCAGGCAACCTGGGTAGGGAATTGCTGCGCGGTTGCTGATTGGGAGGTTCTTGGTGCTTCGCTTGCCAAGCCATATGGCTGGATTTTTCCAGAGAAGCAAAAAAGCCTACATCGTGCAGACTCTTTCACATGTGGGGCTGTGGGCCGTACATGTTATCAAGGAGAACATTTACCTTTTGGCCCAAAAGCATTGCTTCGAACGACCGTAAGAGAGGCTTCGAACTCCATGGATTTGAACCACTCGGGCGCATGTGACCATCTTGGAAACTAAATCTGAAACATTTTAGATTCAACATGCACGCAGCCTATTGGACTTTTTCAGGCTCCCACAGTATGCCGAATCTAGGACATTTGAAGCCTTAAGCTCTGAAGCCTAAATTGTGTGATGCCTGCTGAGGATGGTGCCTACGGCCAAGATTTTGGTGGTCTCGAGGACACAGAGCCAGGGTATGCAAGGAGTTCACTGACTGATTCATAGCAAATGCGAGAGCATGTGTTCTGGGCAAGTAGCCATCAGCCGAGACAATGCCATGATGCCATGAGCCTTCTGCTCTTGGGATTTTAATCCGCCTAGACCCCCAACCCTTGAACTCTAGACACTGAAGCTCATCCACTTTAAGGGCCGCATCCATCAGGTGAACCCCGAAGCCAATTGGCTGATGATTCCATATCATTCCCGACTTCCCAGAGATGCTGTGAAGGTTCCTTTTTAATTGGGTGCAAAAAATCATGTCATTTACAAGGTCTTCCTGAAATAGCAGCAGGCATTGTGCATGTGACTTGAGAACTTGTCCCTGAACTTGGGATATCCCTGAGCTACTGTAATCAGTATATATTTGCAAAATCCTATGCTTACTTTACGCTCCAACCGCACCGGCGGCCCGGCTCAGCGCAGGACGGACATCACGACGGCAAATTTGACCAATTTGCCGTGAACGAGCAGAAGCTTCTTGATTGATCCGCATTTCATCCTTTCTCATGCGTTCATAGAGACTGGATGGGCTTTATACAAAGATTCTTCTGATTTGTGGGTCTATGGGCTGGTCATTCATGGCAGTTCATGGAGATTCCAGTTGTCTTAGTTTTCGCAGGTATTTGTCAGAATTTTTGGTGTTGATAGGAGTTGACAGGCATTGTATCAAGAGGAATATCCATCCCAAACGAAACAAACATTAAACCGCTTGAGGCTTTGCTCAAAACAGACACTGGTGTTCGGAGGTTGTTTTTGTGGGTTGCATGTTTGCTTGGGGCCGTACTCCCATTCTAGTAATAGCCAGTTGAAGAGATGTTTGCTGAGGTTACATGCTTTGGCGTTGAGGGTTCTAGGACATCGAGCATGTCGTGGGGCTTGTTTTTGGCTGCATGATTGCGTGCTTTCTGAAACCTGCTTGCCGCGCTTGTGAGAACGACCGTAATCGCAACCATCCAGAACAGAATAGGGTGGCGATTTGACAGCTTTTCTCTGGTACAGACCCGGTAAGTAGGTGAGCCCTGCCACTTGCAGCACTCCCCCAAAAACGATTACTCAAGCAGACAAAACATAACACCCCAACAGATTCAACATTGTTTTAGATCGACACAATCTCCATAGTGACCATCATAGGCCACACTTGGGTGTTGCAATGTACCTGTCCAGCTGGTGCCTGAACTCCGAATCGCAAGCCTCAAATCCACATGCAAGAAATATTTCATGCACATTGTTGATGATCCTTGGGATAGTTGCAGGGTTCTCTATCATCTGCTGACGCAGGAAATCTTGCATGATTCCAGGGTCACTCAAACACAGTAGGTCCCAACATATAAGGCAAGATTTTCCATCAGTTGTGGAATCCATCCCTTCACTCTATGGCCCAGGTATGGTGTAGGAACAACCTTCAACGAGGACTGGGCCACAATGTTTTGTAGGCTATAGGGCTGAGGTGTTGTGAAACTTTGGCCGGTTTGTTTGTTGAGGGGCTGATACACGAGCACTTGCTCGAGGACGTTCGGAAAATTGAATCCTGCAGTTTGTTGCAAGAAAGTGATTTTTGCAGTTTTCTGGATTTTCGGTTTCTCCAAATCTCCGCGCTTCTCGCATCGGTAAACCAGAAGCCTTCTCCTGCTCGAAAGAATTTCAGGTGAGGCTACCATTTACATATGCGCGTGGTAACCCCCTGGCAACCTAATACTAAATCTTTGCAAGTATACTGGGCGGAAGGCAGTTTTTTCATCATCCTGGTGACTTAGAAGCAGCCTGGGTGTACGTACTCGTTCTACTCAGGCCAAGGACTAAGGTACCCAGAGCCTTCGATCCGGAACCAGCAAGTCTAACCTGTTGATATGGGTACTTCCGACAACTGGAATCCCTTGATTTAACCTATGATGGCAAAATCCTTCTTGTAGGGACCCCGAAAGGGGATCATCTAGCAGAAGGAAGAACTTCAGTAATCAGGGATGTTGATTGAGGACCACTTCCAGGCTCATAGTAGCATGAAGAATATTGGCACAACTATGGCTATGGTCTCTCTGGACAGAAAGGTGGTACAAGTTTGTCCCAACAATGTAAGCCAGTGTGTGCATGTCGAGTCGGGCAATCGCCGGGATTCTTGCTGCAATGTTGTCCGATGAGGGTTTCCCTTGATTGCAGGAATACTACACCACGCCATTGGACAAGAATGCAATCCCTGCCGAGAAAAGAGAAGAGGCCTCCCGCAGATTCTGCTTGCTTCTCTTGCGGGCTTCTTAGGCAATCCCCTGACGGTAGACCTTGCATCCTGAGACTGTCTCGTATGGCCTACAAACAAGGCGGTTGCGTCCATGTTCCCCTTCCAGTCTTTCGGCACAGGGCCTCAATCTGCTTGGGCAGCTTCAACAATTAAGCCTTCAACGGCAAAAGGCGTACATCGGCCATACTTGAATATCAACTAGGAACAGCAACCAGGAATTCACGGACCTGAAGGACTTGCAATGGAGTCCGACTGCTGAGCTTCGTTTCTCCTTGTCGAAACCGCTAGGAAAATTTTGAAGAGCCAGGGAGGAATGATGTCTCTACAGCTTGTGCGGCAGGACCGTTCTGTCACTTTGTCCACCTTGACGCATGCCATTACAGCTCCTTGAGACCTTGCATGTTTTCAAGTTCGACGTGTAGGGATGTGTTGGCTTAGATGACGAACGTGTATGTCCAAGCCGTTGTCGTTACCTTCACGCAGAAGGCGTTGCTGTGAGAATACTTGAGCGTGTACACTGAACAGCATTCTGACATCCGTCTTCACCTCTTCACCGCTCCCATTCTTAAACCTAGGGCCCTGTCAGGACCCTCGGGATGCCTAGCGAGGATCGTCTAGGATAATCTTGAGAACTGGTCAGTGGGCCAGAAAGACGGACCCAGAGAGGGTCCTTCAAAACAATACTTTCTTCGAAGTCTTGATAGACCTTGAATCCGAACCGCCCCCCCCCAAACCTAAGTACCTTCATAGAATCAGGATCAAAACCCTGCCCTATGTTAGCTGGCAGAGGCGGACCAGATCGCCCGACAGATTGAAGCAGGGAATATGCACTCGGAGGCGTGTCGACGGTGGAACGTTGGGCTGAGGATTTGGGGTCTAGGGTTGACAGGGTGGGTGTTCGGGTTTCTTGGATTAGGCTTTCAGGATCATTGGCTAAGGCTTTGGCAGCAGGGGTTTCAGGATTATGTAGATTCTGTGCAGGTTGCTTGTTGTAGGCAGTGGTCGGGAGGGATGGGATAGACAGCCACAGAATGGCTCTTGAGTTGCTTCTAGCTTGTACGGGTACAAGCACCATGCCCGTGCAGCCCTAAGCACGTTAATCAAGGAAGATCCCCAGATACTTTGAAGCTTCAATGGGCTTTCGTATTGCTACAGTGGGGAGCTCCAGGCCTTCGGGCCTCTCTGGTTGCACGGGTTTCAGGCACGGAGTCGAGCATGGGTGGATGCGAACAGACTTTTGCTTTTCATTCACCATGCCCTATATCGTCTTGGTCCTTTAAATCTGAATCTTGATTTTCCACAGTTTGAAGCTAAGAAGCCCTCAATCCTGGGCTTGTCTATGGGTTTGACCATTTTCACTTCGGTGTTAGGGTAGTCGTCAGCATTCTGGCAGGTTTCTTGGGAAATTCTGCTGACTGCTATTCTTACCCTGAGGCTTGGCAACCTCCAAGTTTTTGAGCTTCAGCCTCCAGACCTCACGCTGGTGAACCCGAAACCTTAGGCTCTGCGTGCTAGAACTGGCTTAAGACGAATTTGCAAACATGAAGGCCTTTGTTTGAGGTGTGTTGTCAATGGGAATTATTACAATTTAGATGTACCTGTTCCGGCCCTGGGGCTAGCCAAGCCTTTGTTCTTGCCTGGCTTCAGGTCGAAAATCGCATCGACAATGATGGCGATGACGACGAAGAGGTTCATATCAGGGATTCCTGCAAAATCACTTTAATTATAGGCCCTGTGTCTATTAGAGCTTATTGCAGGGCTTCTAGGGTTCGTCGCCATACCAATCCATACCAGCTATGGTTACGAGAGGTATGCAGGGCGGATGTAGGGTTCTGTGCGCAGCTTTGGGCTGTTTGAAGCGTTTGCCCTCAGAAGTTCTGTGTGCATTGAAAATCAGGAGCTGCCAGAAATTAGGGCCACACAAAATTAAGGATTCTTGTATTTTGCTGGAAAGAGTATAACAAGGGCTTGGATGTGAGATCCTGAATTCTACGCTCAAGTGGCCTTCCTGCTAAACCATATCAATTCAGAAACTTTAATATCTACCTTGGATGTTCCCTCAGAGTCCTGGCCTAATGTTGTTGGCAGATCCTTATTATTGCGTTCCTATGATGATGTGGGTCCTTGTATAGGATTTGTGAGCAGCTTGTATGCGTTTTGACGCCTGCGGCCCTGAACTTGCTGGGTGGTTTAGGTTTCAAGGTGGGTCTGTGTGGGTCAAGTTGGCAAAGAGCTCAGAGGGGCCAGTCAAGCCTTAAAAAACAGACGACCGTCTGAGGCCAATATTTTTTGTCATGCGGAGATGGTTAGCTTATCACTAGGAAAGCTTCATGATGCGGTAGAGGGGCAGACGATCAAAAGCCTCAATTTGACAAGGCACTCGCACCCTTGCTTCGCACAAGACATGCGTGCGAATGAATCCGGGGCAGTTTGAGCACAGGCCATGTACAAGCCTGGGTAGTTAGGACAATTATTGCAATAAACACCTTCGTCTAATTGCATGCACATAAGAATGTACAGGGTCTAAGGAACACAGCCCAAACCCCAGCCCAGTGCATGATGATTTTCTGACCCTCTCTTATCACTTAGATGTTCAAACTGTTCAGAAATAGTTGCCCCTGAAAACAGGTCCTTGTGCTGTAGACTTTGCAGGCACGCTTTAGCGCTGCACAGCCACTGGCGACCACAGGTGGTAACAGGGCCTGAGCCTTACTGAAGTTCTGTGAGATCAAGAATGCGGGGCCAAACGTATTGCCACCCTAAATCATACCCTGAAACCAAACCGTCCCCCGGCAAATTGTTATGGAAGGCAAACAGGCTGCTAGCAAATGTAAGGGCAGCTGAGGATTGGAGTGTTAGGATCATGGTTTAGTGTTTGGCATCGAGAAGCGGGTGTGTCTCAAAGCCAAGTCTCTTTGCATACACCCTCCAAAGACAAAGAGAGACTCCACCGGGCCCCACCGGACAGAGCCATAGTTTTGAGGGAGCCGAGCGTATAGAGGTTAGAGTTAAGTTTCTGCAGCTCTCTGCAAATGACAACAACAGCTAATTCCGGCCAGTCTTTTTGTCGCAGTTGTTTGCAGCTACACCTCGAAGAAGCAGGTGTTGAGATTCACGGCTGGTCCCACCCTGAATTGCCAGCCCGGAATCGCCCACTGATCGATTCCTTTATTTTTGAAGGAGAATCAAAGCATGTTTGCAAACCAGTCAGGCTGCGGAAGAATCCAAGCGATTGCAGCATTCCCTGCACCCGTTGCACCCATGAAGCTTGGTCCAGCCGAGGCCTACAGCAAGCCGCTACCCCAGGTTCCCGAGCGACCCGGGCAGGCAGGTCCAAGCACGGTCTATGCTACTTTGACGTGTAGGAATCAGGTCTAGGACAGCGAGAATTCTACCGCGCAGCAAACTATACACTACATCCCAGGGATCAGATTTTCTGGGCTTTGCCTAAGCCGAGGCAGTGCAAGATGCGGTCAATCCACTGTAGTTCTTGTTGTAGCCTCCTAGCCATGCCCGCTAGCGACTTTGATAGGTTTGGGGGTTGACATGATGGTTTGCATTCTGGGTGATCATGGTGCAAGCGATGCAGGTGGTTTCATCTTATGGTAGTCCCCGGATCTGGGAAGGCCATAGGGGTGACTACAGTGCCTACACCATTTTCAAATTCACATGCAAAGTCCTTCCTACGTCGGCAGCTGTCACAGTTTGGTCGCGTCGCTTCACCCTGAATTATTGTAGGCCGTGCTAGCATGGAGGCCCATCAAAATTCACTTAGGGGTTGTAAGGAGACCCAGATCAGTACAAACATCTTTGCCTCAGGAGCTGGCCAATGTGCAAGACAGCTCAAGCCCCAAGCTTTAGGATCAAGAATTCAGGAGTTCAGGCTTCAGAGTCTAGGTCTGGAGGGTGAGCTCCCCAAATTGTTTCTGGAAGATCGTTAGGGTGGCCTGCTTTGACAATGGTGATTTCTGCAGGTTGTTCCGAGGCTGTATATTCTCGTTCTGAACCGATTGTGTGCAGAGCTGACGGGTCATACGCTGCAGATGTGTTGTATATCATTCTTACATGTTGGAGCTGACGGGTCATACGCTGCAGATGTCTTGTGTATCATTCTTACAAGTTGGAGCTCCGCGTTGCGGATCTTCCTAATCTAAATGGGGGCATAAACATCCGGATTTGGGTGGCGGAGCCCAACAAAACGGTGTGTTTTAGGCTGCCCTCTAGCAACAACACCAATTTTGCTTGATGCCTAGGTTAGGCTAGGCAAGTCTGTTGGATGAACAGGTCGACAAAGTCCGACACTTGGACATATAGCTAAGTGTTTTTTGGGTATCACAAGGATCATTTCAGACCTCCACTTGCGAGGTTAGGGCAGTACTTCAACACAACTTCTTTGATTACCCGATACGTCTGTTCCATGTGCTCCAAACTCACAGAGGCTTTGAGCAAGCACGTTCAGCAGCACAAGGAATCACATGACAATTAGCCATTGGCCAGAATCAGTCAGCAGACGTCATTTTGGTCCTCTTGGTGGCCATCGAATGAAGGCAGCATACCGCTAAAGTCGAAACCTTTCATTGTGTGCGACCAGAAAGTTGTTGGAAAGGCGATATGGTATTTTGACAACAGCAATATAATTTATGGCTGGCTTACCCCTACTTCACACAACATCGATTGCCGGGGCCAAGCAATCCTTGTATAGTCGGTTAAATTCTGGCATAATTGTCATGAACCTGCAACTCAGGAAGTGGCCGAAAAGGCATGATATCGGAAATGAAGAGGATCAATGCGCAGGGCTCAGTTTGATGGTGAGTTCTAGACATTGAAAGTGCTGGTAGCAACAGCAGCAGCAGCCACCTCAAGAAACGCAACGCTTGAAACATCTCTGCCCCGAAGGCGCTGAATTTGGAACCGACCTCTGCGAAGCATGATGACACGGCTGCCCGCGGCGGAAGGAACCAAGCACTGCTTCCGTGATTCGGGGATAATTGAGCGTACAATCGCGCAGTTGAAATACTCAGTGCTTTAGAGTGTGGTTGAGATGTTTATTTTGTTTCGAGTGCCTTGTAAGCCTTGTTTACGAGTTTTGACTTTGTGCTGCAGCATCCTTTGCATTTTTTTCCGCCAGGATCCCTGTGGAGACCTTTCCCAGTAAGCTGCACTTTGTGATATGGGCCGTGCAAAATTTGGGAGCAGCACAACCCACATGCTCTGATAACCTGTCTAGGGACCACCATAGATTCTCAAAAGCTTAAGCCCTCAACCCTTCACCCCCAACATGTCTAATTCCTACAGCCCTAAACTCTAACTTCAATGTTGCAATTTTTGGGCTTCTGGGTTGTGAGGTTGGGCGCAAGTTGCCCTGGTACCCCGGATACCTGGTCTCAGTATGGAAACAGGGAATGGGACATTCTCAGGGAGAGTACTGCAGGCTGGTGTAGTGAATGCCGGAAAGCCTGTTGGGAAATTTGTTCTCCTTCCTTGGTCATTTTCAGGCAGTTATGGGGTCTTGCTGGCAAGCTTCGGGTTCGACACAGCTTGGCCCATACAAGGCTGACTCTCCCCGAACCCTATGAGCTTTTTCTTGCCAAAGCTGAACCCCCCTATGACAATTCCAAGGCCTCAACTCTGATCTTGTGGCTTCAAGTCGATGGAGGCTTCAATCTCCCAGACCCCATATTCATTCAACAGATCCAGTAGCCCAACCTCAGATTGCTACCCAGTACCCTGGGCCCCACATCCTGGGTAGTAGCCCTGGATGGAAGGAGCCTCAAAGACCCGGCCGCCCGCAACCCGCAGCGGATCGCGGTGCTTTAGCCCAGAGGGGAGTTTGAATTTGCGGCTGCTTCTTTAAGGCTATCGGAGTCATGCGGTGGTAGAGCTTCATTCAGGTCCTCCGTCATTGTACGTAGACAGTTTTAGAGATGATGATGAGTGTGGACATGAAGGCATCACTTTTTGGGGTTGAACTGGTACTAAGCAAGCTTTTGGAAGGGTCATTGTGAATAATGTAGGGATCATGGAGATCTTTTGTGACAAAGCAGAAGACTGCGTACTGGGACCTTGGTTTGATATCATTTCTGATGTCATTGAAGGCTGCGTACTTTTTTTGTTGCGAGGTTGCAGGGGCATTGGAGAGGCATGTAGAAGAACTGCGGGACGTGTTAGTCCAGTTCCGGATTCATGAAAGAAGCACTGGTCCTTTTCCAACGCTGCACTAGGGATTCTGTCATTCGGGTTTCAGGTTATGTTGTAGTACTTCTCTCCTTCTACTTTGCTATGCTGGATTGTAGAGGGTTCTGGAAACTTTCTAAGCCAATGGCAGGGTTCCAACCATGGCTAGGCGGACTCGAGGCTTTCCCTACAATGCCTTCGTGAAAGTTCATTACTAGAAACACGTGTCTTTTCAGATTTTGGCTGCCGTTTGTGTGACGTGAAACAAAGGTATACAAGCTGGCTGTTGAGATTCGGGTTCAAACATGGTATGCTAAGGGTGGGCATCGGGTTCCTGAGAGCAATAGATTGCAATCCTCAAAATGTGGTCACAGCTCATAGTATAAGTGGGACTGAAGCAGAGACTATATAGAAGCCAGAAGATGGACAAGTCACGTCTCCTTCTTGGTCATAAGCCGGGTGCGCTTGCCTTGAGATTTGCACCAGGCGTTCAATCCCTCATAGTGTGCATCCACATGGGTGTCGACTCTTGATTTGTTTGCTTGCCTGTCTTGGATGCAATCCTACTGTTTTGTGGGCATTTCCCGGCATCAGGGTCCGAGTGTGTATTCTAACCGGAAAAAATTCTCCATACCTCTAGCTAGATGAGAGGGTCACTCACACTCGAAGGCCTGAATCATGAAGCATGTTGTTCTTCTGAATGCGTAGGAGGTAGAGCTTCATGGGACGGGGCCTTCATTACCAGATCTTAAAGTTGTTGGGGATGGCTTCTGCCCCTCAATCCCCAATTCAACATGGGCCTAGATTTCCTCAGCCATCAGAACCTTTTAACATCCAACCCAGCTTCCTTTTCTGCCAAGGGGAACAGTCAGGATCTGAAGTCAGAATTTCAACAGCGTGGAGCTTGGGCAAAGAAGAGGGTGCAGAAATACATGGCAAAGAGGTTTTGGTAAGAATGAGGTCGAGCATCGGTTTGGTTCCAAGCAGAAACGCCGCATAGAAGCATGGTGCTTCATTCTGCTAAGTGTTCTGGCTGATGTGGCGGAACTTCGTTTTAAACGATGCTAGCAGCGCAGGAGTATGAAACATCAGTTGCATCTCATCGTGTGGCAAGGAAACTGCAAGCTTCCCAGGTGAGCGTCATTATTTCCATGCGATGAGCCAGGTCAGCGAAGTGCTGATACATCTGGATCCATTACGATCTCGTAGCTCTAGAGAAGAACCTACACCTCAAACCCGGAACACTTGAGTTATGTCTGTCCCCTGCAGGGCTTCAGCTCGCTGCAAGCCCGTTGCATCTCCACCGCAACTTTCACAATCCTTGCACCACCCTTCTGCAGTTCCCTCAGCCTTATCAAGACAACTCTGTAATTTACAATTATCCCCCAACTTGACAGGACAGAGCGAACATCCTTCAAGTTCTTTCTGGGGATGTGCGAGTGCATGCATTTTGGGTCTTTGAGACCTAAGGCGTAAGCAGAATGATCTTCTTGTCATTTCAAGACACTCTACATGAACAACAAATTTCCTACGAATCCCATGCTCCAAACCCAACAAGCCGTGTCAGCGCGAAACCTTCTAGATTGAGTACATTGAGGTCCCTGCAAGTCATCTCACAGCAGGAAGCGAAGCGGAATCGCAGCCTGGATTCGTTTAGGCTTTAGCCATTTAGGATCCAAGGTTTACAGCTCCGAATTGTGGACCTAGGACCGGATGGATCAGGAGAGGCCAATCCGAATTAAGTTGACCGGCAAGAAAGCCACCAACAATTTTATCAAATCACCCAGCTGGGAGGACAAGCTTTTGACTATCAAGTATTCTGAATGCAATTTCTGACGCCTTCCCTGCGCACAGGAGGCTTCAAGGGTGTATGGACTGATTGTAAAGGGAGGTGTGATGCTGCCTCGAACGGACTATGACTATACAGGGGCCCAAAGGAAGTACACAGCTGCTTTGCGGACTGCGAGGGGATAGTCGAGGGCTCATGTAGACCATGGGATGATGCGGGAACTGTTTAGGGCTTGCGGTTGAGTCTGCTGGCTTTGCTATGGCTGATTCGGAGCCCAACCAACAGTTGTAAGATTGAGCTGGATGGTAAGTTCACAGCGTCGTGATGATGAGAAGCTTTCCCCCTCAATTTGCCAACCTCGACTCCCCAAACACCAGACCCCTTGCAAAACAGAAGCATTTCAGGCAAAAATGCCGGAGAAGGTGAGATGTGGGAGGGTCCCAACCCACAAGCAGGTGGTGACAAGGCGCATCGTGCCAGATTCTGTTACAGGCTCACAGGGGCACGATATACATCTTGATTGTGGGAAGAGTTTCAGCTCCAGGGGGTTAGTGTTTAACAGTGAGTTAGGTTGGTCTAGGGGCTTTGAGGATATGGTTGAGGCGTTTGGGCTTCAAGCCCAACACTAACTCCAAGCCCCAAACTTTTTCAAAAGTCTGTACTGACTGTAGTGCTGTTTTCCCAATCAGATCAAAATCTTAGCCATTATTGGAATGGTACTCAGGTTCTTGAGAACGGGTTTCAATTTCTCTTCCCGAGTGCTGAAGCTTCTATGATCAGAGTGATCAGAAAAGGCTAGTAGCTTCTTTCCATGCTATGAGCCAGTGATAAGATTAGCTGTAGGGATGAGTGGAGTTTTGATAAAGAGGGGAGGGGTTAGATAAGCCAAGCAGAACGAGGTAATTTGCTCAACCACTAGTTTGACTGAGACTGCTTCAAGGCCATAACAATAAGACAGGTTTGCAAGGACAGCAGGGGACCCTTGCTTGCTTGCAAAAAAAATGTCCCTCATGAAATGACTTGCCAGTCGAAGAACCAGCCGGGTACGGGTCTTGGCCGAGAGTGTGGGAGGGTTCTGACATCCACCACCGTATACCATTCCCAAATGGTATACGGTGTAGGATTGAGTTGGGGATTTAGGTTTGGGTGGTTTAAGTTGCACCCCATGTGTCAGCCAACATAGTATTGGTAGCAGTCGCTTGGTGATGGTGGAAACACTTGGAGTCTTGATGGCAAAAGAAGACTCATGCAGTTTGTCGTGTTGGTTATGGCTACTCCATCTTCTCTAAGGTTAGCACCGTGGAGTCGCAACATAAGCATGCCATCCTACTTTCGAGTTTGAGGCAGCTTATGAACTTATCCACGGGTTTGGACAAATGTCCAGCCTGCGTGCGGTACGTGCATTGGGCTACAGTGGTGTAGGGTTTTGGTCGTTAGGGTTGCAGACCTTTGCACCCTTGGTAGGCCGATTCTCCGGCATGATTTCATCAAAACTTTGTCCTAGGAGGACCTTGCAGACAGACGTTTGAAAGAGTCATCAACGGTTGAACAGAAGCCTGTATGACTGCAGTTCTGAGTTGGCCCTGCAATCATGTGGGAATCCCTGTGGTGGAGTATCTCAAGATTGGAAGATGGTTGTCACGCGAAGCATTAGATTCATTAGATGCCTCGCTCTACATCTGAAGGCCAGTTTTTCCTGATCCTACATCTGAAGGCGATTCTTTTTGCTCCTGCGTTGGTGCCCGAGGCGCGTTGGCCAAAGCCAGTGACCCGTCACGGCAGCCGGGTCCTCAGAATCTTTCAGCCACGTGCTGGTCAAAGCTCGAAACCTTTGCTCTTCCTGGGATCGACCAATCTTACGAAAAGGCTTGGTGAAAGATGCTTAGAGCCACAACTTTTCGGTGCTTGAAAAATTGTGTTCCGTACCTTCTCAACATTTTTCGGCACCTTGGGAGGAGTAAAGAGCTTCAACTGAGTTGTTTTTTTTTGACCTGAAATTTCAAGCTCCCACGCTGAAGGATTTAGGCAATTAGAAAGTCTACATCCCAAGCCCAACGACTCCTCAGATGCCCCTGCTTCATGAAGTCTGAATCACTTGAAGATCCCTCAGCCGTTTCTTGATTCATGTTCTGTTGCGTGTGCAGAAACAAGACAGAACAACTGCGGCAACAACTTTTTACCCTAAAGCCTAATCGGCCGCGCAGCCCACTGGCATCTATGCGCCCTGAGCCCCCATATGGTCTCATGTCCGATCCCGGCTTCCATAAAGGAAGCGCGGATTGGTAGTGACCATGTCCGCGAACTGCATTTTATCCAACCTGCGTTTCATTTCTGAGCGTCACGGACAGCTTGACAGGCCGTTCTCGTTCAACCCGAAGGCACCTTCCTTCTCGTTGAACCCGCAGGCAGGAAGTGTGTAAGGCAAAGTGTTAGGAACAATTCTTCTGATTTCTTTGGACCTTTGAGCACTGACTGTTAAAGGAAGAGCAGCTCCTAAACGGCGGGTTCTGAAAACCAGGGAACCCTTTGCGGGTCCCCCAGAAAAGATCCTTATCCAGTTTTCTGTACAGGTGCCCTTCTAGAGGCCTTTCTTGCCCAAACCTGGAGGACCGGAGGCTAATCCAGCGCAAATCCATGCCCCCAAATCTACCATCATCTTGAGGCCTTTGGGTTTTAGGGTGCAGGGCCCGGGTGATAGGTTTTGAGCTGGACATGTAGGATTGCGAGGCTCAGGATCCAGTGCTGTAGGGATATGGGATCAAGGCTCAAACCCCCAGAGCTCAGCAGATAATGTAGAAATTGAGCTACATAGTCTCTATATGTCTCTATGATACAGCCAGCCAGCTACAGCTGACATTGATGAGACAGGTAATGCACGCGGCATGCACGCCAGCCATAAAAGGATTATACCAAGCCGCCATGCAGAGCCACGCCTTCATCCTGTAGCATGCTGTATCCTGATTTGGGCCATGCCTGCCAGTGAGCCTGCACATTGCACATTGATGGGTCCAAAGCCGCCCTCCTCACAGGCCGGCGAGTTCATGCCGGGCGGGGGTGGCAGCGGCAACGCCGCGGCAAACCCCACGCCATCCGGCCCGCCAGCAAAGCCGGGAACCCGGGAGAACCCGGCTTTGCCGGCAGCAGTGCTTCGAGTGCTTCGAGTGCTTGAGGATCTTAGATTTTAGGTCTTCAGCCAGGACTCTGCTAGGTTTTTTGTACGGATGAGGGATCACTAGAAAGATGCCTTGCCGAACTCCTTGCTGACCGCTGCATAGAAGAAATAAATCACGAACTAGAATGGCAAGCGCAAGGCATTTCAGTCGAAGTAGCAAGGTCCCCAGGCTCATGCCTAAAACCCGCAATCCGCTCTGACTGCTGTGGACTTCAACCTCCGAGCCCTACGTTGCACCGCCCCAACCCCACAATCAAAGTCTCAAAGTCAGACCCAGGCCCCAAATCCTCTAGCCAAAGGAATCCAAAGTTGAAACATGTAGCTTCAGCTAATAATGATGTTGAACCAACTGCCATGTCGTAAATCCGAAATAGCTAAGACCCTCCACCCATACACTCAACCTTCGGCTCAAAATGCTGACCCACCAAGCCTGCTGTCCTCTTGTAGCAACTCCCAGCCTATCTAGTCAACGTCAGGCAGACTGGTCCGGGCCCGATGCTCAAGCTGGACAAGCAGCCCGGCTGCATCATTTGCGCTTTCAGGGTGATCCCCTTCATGCGCCCGATCATAGGAATGTCGAGGAATATCTAAACCATTTCTACAGGTACAAATGTTCTTCTATCACTCCTTGGGATGACTCTTGGAAAAATACACTGAATGCCAAGAAGGTGGAAGCCTTTAAAAGGGCAAGTCACCCTGGCCGGGCATATTTCCGACTTTATGTCCTGGCAAAAAGCTGGAAATCCGATAGTTGGTTCCCCTTATACAGGAGGCCTCGCCGTCACTGGTATCACAAGCTTAAGTGTAGCTTGAAGCCAGTGTCGAATCGCGGTCTAACGTCAACGTAGTCTTGGAGAAGCCGGTCGTCAGATTCTTTATCGGATGGGGATAGGGCAGGCTTGCAGATTGGATGGATTAATCCTTCAGCCCTGCAAGGAAAAGCACCAAGCAGCCGCGCACTCGGGGGGGAGGGGGGCTAAGTGCAAGCCTTGAGCATGTGGGCTTGACCATGAAGACATCCGTGAGTTTTGGGTTGTGTTACGGAATTCTTAATTATGTTCTCACTACTTCGTCATTTGTTGCACGGGCTTTGTGATGGAATTCGTCCGAACCAGACGGGAGGCAAGAGCAACCGCAACCTGCAATGTAGAAGCCTCAGTAGTTGGTAAAGCTATTTCTTTCTTGTTTGGAATTAGTCCTGCTTCGGTTTCGCCCCATCAGAGAACTCTAGCTTATACAGTCCTTGGCAAATGGAGGAATACGGTGCTTTAGAAGGTGCAGGCCTCCAGGCCAGGGCTGACGTGCGTTTCGGACAAGCTGCCAAGCTTAGGTACATTTTTGTCACTGCCGGTGCCTCTTACGTCGTACTTGCAGTGTAGGTGTGCGTGCAGTCCGGCCTTGGGTCACCACTCATAGGTTGAGGTCAACCCGTTGCTTCTACAGCTCAAACCCAACATCTCCAGCATCCTTTGAAAGCAGGAATTCTTTCACCGCCTGGGGGCCTCAAACTTTTAATGTGTTTTGTTCGGGAAATCCTTCACATGCAGACCCTAAATCCACAGCCACGACGTTGAGGGTTCACTCCCAATCAGGCAGCTGAAGGGCTTGAGCGACATCCTTGAGATGTTCTTCCAGAGAGCGAAGAATAGCAGCCCCGAGAGGTGCCCGGAAGGGTGGGGTTGCGTGTTTTAATGATTTAGGGAGTTTCTTGTTTGAGTGCAGGGTTTAGGGATTGGGGCTTCGCATTTCTCTAGATTCAGGGTTTTGGGGGTAGGAGTTTAGGGGATGAGTGTGGGTCAAGTGTTGGGTTAAAAGGTTTTGCGCATCCGGGTTTCGAGTGTAACTGTTTGCTCGTTATGGTGTCTCTTCCCTGCTTCTTGCACAAACATGCCGGCCCAGTTCCCATGGCGGCTCAAGACAATTCTCGTATATGCCCTCCAAATATGCCATCTTTACCTGATTTCATTTCAGCATGTCAAGGG
The DNA here is from genome assembly GCA_905231905.1 of Symbiodinium pilosum. Lineage (NCBI taxonomy): Eukaryota > Dinophyceae > Suessiales > Symbiodiniaceae > Symbiodinium > Symbiodinium pilosum. The sequence continues at coordinate 73,680 of CAJNIZ010003003.1, read as the reverse complement.
ATACAATATGTCCCCTACCCTCGCATTCCTAAGCCATGAGATCCGAACGGGATTGGGGCTCACTTCGGGCTCTCTAAGGGGGACAAGTGGACTCCACAATCTTTCTAAGTTTAAGGTTTTCAGGTTTAGGATGTTTTATTTTTTGTTGTCAAGATGCACTCTCGATAATGGGGTGCGCAACAGAAGAAACACCCAATGTTGGCAGCCAGAAGTTTTGCTAAGATAGAAGCTTGAAGAAGCCATACTTTTGCTAGGGAGTCCCAGACAGCGACCCCTCGGCAAGCCGAGTCATGGGCCCAAAAAGCCAGGACCCTAAACCTCAAACCCTGACACAACAGAGAAGCCTGCTCGCAGTGCGGCCCCTGACTGGCCGGACGCAAAGGGACCCAGCTACAAGGATGTACCTCCGGCGTATTCTTCTGCTTTGTGGGTTTGATGAGCTGGAGTTTCAGGGGTCCCTTATGTTAAGCCTGCTGAGAAGAGGGTTGCCGGCCCTGATTTGGCTGCGTGAGGTTAAACCCACTGACCTCCAAGTCCCTCTGATTTGGATCTTCTGGTTCCAAATGCGGGACTATTGACTAGTATTAGTACATCTTGACGTGAAGATTATTCGGTCCTTTTTGTCTTTTCATTCTTCGTACACATGAGATGGATATCTCAGCATAGAGGCAGAGCCATATCAAGGCAAGCGGAAATCTGAATCTTTAATGATTGATGCTGCAAGCCGTAGGCTGCTTTGAAGGATCAACTTGAGACCCCCTAGACATGGGAATTTCACGAAATTCTCAGGCCCGCTTTTGGAGGATTCAGTGATATGAAGAATGGTGTTTGGGAGCATCTGCCTTGTTCCAATCTTCACAGAAGCAACATGGGTAGTCGCTGGTCATCATGCTGTCTGCGTCTGGTGGCTTTCCTGCAGCATGTTCCATGTGTGACTGCGCCGCTGAGGGATGCTGTACCTTCTCTGGAGCTCGTATCAGGGCTTCTCGACATTATGGTTCTCTTTTTGGTGTTCATCGAACAACTACCAAGCCTGGCACAGCCAAACCCGACAAGCACTTAATTTGGATCTGGTTTGTTGACAGAATTAGGGGCTTGTTTGGATATCCTACACACCAAGGCCCATATTCTAACCCGAAAAGGTATCGGATGCAGCCCTGCGCTGAACGCTCAAGCTGCATTGCTAGAGCAAAGATTCCTGCTACCAACATGGACGGCAGCCCAGCTGCGCATCACCCAAAACCTTACGCGCTCAAAACTCGAACCCTAGACTGTCTACCTTAAACTGAACCGCTCAAGCACAAAGAGCTCCCAAACCCTAACCCTTATGCAACCCCAACATATTCTCCCTATACACCTCTTCAAATAGACTCCTGCGCGCCAGGTTCTGGGCCAGCCGAACCCACAAGCAGCAACCAGGGTAGGCGCTAGCCTTGGATTTCTTGGAGCCCAGAGTCCTCACCGCGGATTCAGGAGTTTGGGGGGTTTGGAATCTAGGAGTTTTTGGGTTTAGGGTAAGAATTTCTAGGGTGGAGGCTTAGGCCTTAGGCTCTGACGTTGCTGATGGCATGTAGAATGCCTTACTTATTTGGTTCTCTGAGGCTTGGGTTACGTCGGCTAATTCTGAGATTGGGGGCTTGACCTGAAGGCTCCGACTGGGACATTCATTGAGGTGTTACGGGCCTGTAAACTAGAGTGTAACTAGTGTTTACATGTACAGGTGTTTCACAAGTGCGGCCCATCCTGCGAGGTTGCAATTCCTCGCACCCTGCCGAAACCTGGACTGTCTGGCCACTCAGGTGCCACGAACCTTGGCGGCGCCCCGCACATGCAGCAAATGCAGGCAGGCGTCCGCGACCCAGTCTAATACTGTGTGGATATAACGAGGTTTCGGTTCGTGTGAAGTATCTAGCGGAAAGCTTCTCTAAAGGCAAAAATTTAGCCATTCAGCATGCATATCCTGGTGAACATGGGGTAGCACAAAGTGTTCTTTTCACAAGGTAGTACATGGGTTTGCACATGCAGTGCTTCGAGCCTATCTTGTCACCGAGTGCACATGTATAAGCATGCGAGACTGACAGAGCATACTAATCGCTTACCCTTAAATTAAACGACGTCACCCCCCCCCCGCCAATATTACATACTCATCATCGCGATGATGCACATGTATAAGCGTGCCTGAGAGAGTGACAGAGCATAGTAATCGCTTACCCTTAAATTAAAAGACGTCAACCCCCCCCTTCCCCCCCGCCAATATTACATACTCCGGGCCCTAGAAAATTGTATAATGTGCGTAAAAGTCTATTGAATTCCATCTAGAATCCACTTGAAGTCATAATAGATTGAAGTGGAACCTACACAGAATGTATTCAGAATTTCATTAGAATCGGTAAGCATATCGTATTCGAGCTCATTACTATTTACTTAAAACCAATGAACATCGAATCAACATCAATTGCAATCACATGTTTTTTTGAAATAAATTCGTTTATAAACAGCCATATATAACAACAAGAACCCAGGAAATGAAGGGGATTCCCAATTCCTTCCGATTCCTTATCACATCCCCCTATTGGCATCACAACCCTCGTAATTCATTATTAGGTGGCCCCTTTTCAAAGTAGTCTTGCTTTTTTTTTTAAATGCTCTTCAGGATTTTTAGACCTCTGGATTTATGATCTAAAGTTGGGGGGAGGGGGTATGTTAGGGGAGGTGATTCGCAAACCATAGCCCCCAATGCTGCAAGTGATGTTCTGGTTGTGGTAATAGTATTGCCTCAATGATGGCACATAGTGCCATTCCCAAGCTTTGTGTGCAGTGCATGTTTTGACTGCTATTTGGACACGCCATGGCCAGTTCCAGTCCAATTTTGGCCGCGTTTATCCATCATGTTGTCCTCCAAAACCTGAGTAGTGGGAGCAGACAGATCTGCAACCATTATAGATTCAGGGAGCTTTAGAAATATCTCCAGAAGGAGGTTCCCCAGCTGTCTAGGACTGAGCCGGTTAGCTAACCTTGCTGCTTGCACCACCAAAGAGGCAAACCTCAACCCTTAACGCTCCAGGACCCAAATCTCAAATCCAACAGAACCCCAGGCCCTGAGACAGAAACTTGTGACCCAGGGCGGTTGGCAGCAGCAGAACCAAGGATACGGCAGCTGACACTGTGAATTGATGAGAGTCGTTATTTTCATTGAGAAAGTTGGGATGGTTGAGAGGGAGTGATCGCTTTATCGTTTCTAGTCTCTTGGTGGTTGCGCTGAAGCCTAAGCCCCAGCCTGAACTTTGTCTTTCGGCGGGGTCAGGGCCACCCATCTTGAGATGGCACGTCGGCCTTTGCACCGTCGGCCCCCAACCCAAAACTCTGATCGATAAATCTTCAGGATCTCATGACACAAGCGTGCTTATCTCAGCCGTGCTCAAATGATCTTGCAGGACAGCAGCAGCAGCCCCAGCAAGCAGGGCAGCAGGCGCGAAAGTGTCTTTGAAGACCTAGCGATCGGGTTTCCTCTCTGATTATCCGCAGTGCAATCCTTCATGTTTTTTCCGTCATAGCCCTCAAACATGACCCTTTACCGGCCTCTAGCCCCAAGACAGCCTCATAGATGACATGCCACAACCCATTGTACCACTGTATAATCCAGAAAGCGTGAAATCATCCTTCAATAATGCAGCGCCTGCTCCCTTCCTAAATCGTCCCAGAATAGAATCCGAGATACTTCTGATGAGAAACCCCTCATGTTTGCAACCCTCTAGTCAAATGCCTCGGGCCGCCTCAAGATTGCTCCCTCCCTGGTATGATCATCAACAAGACCGCCAAGATAGCACAGAGTACGATTCATAACTCAGCCCTTCGCAGATATCCAAAATGCTCATTAATATCATTCGTGAGACAGGATATAGTTTCTAGCAGAGTCCGAACTTTACCTTCTTTGATATTATTCCCATATCCCAGCCCAAAAGGCGGAAACTCGTATTCCCAGCAGACTGGCAGGTGCAGCAACAGCAGCAGGCCGTTGATTTGGGTTGTTTCTGGGGTTGAGCCGTTCAGGTGGTTGTTGTTTTTGCTTTTGTTCTTGTTTGTTCTTGAGGTTTGATAGAGCTGTTGGCGCGTTTGAAGTTTTGGTGTTCAGGGTTTACGGCCTGTAGTTGTGTGCACAGTTTCAGTTTTTAACGACCAAGTGAGGCAAACGTATCCCAAGCAAACGTTGACGAACAATTTGGGCAGATTTTGCTTCCTGGCTATCTCGGAGATGGGTGCGCACATTCCGCGGTATGCCGGGGCATCCCAATTTTAGAACAAGTCCGCATTAAAAAGTCCTAACATATTGCGCATTTGCAGCAGAGTGTGTCATTGACGCATCATCACAACGTCTAAACTGATGCAGGCTTCGAGGAGTGGCATTATCACATTTCCGTATTTGGCTTACATGACATGGTCATGATACAGTCTTCTCTTGTAATTCTGCAGGCTTCTTCATGTAGAGTGTTGCAAAACCATTTTCTTCCGCTCGATGATACAAAGAACTGCTTCAACATCACTGGCCTTTGGTGGTCTAAGCTGGGCAGGAGACAGACCTTGTTGAACTTCATGGATTCCTCAAAGTCATTGAATGCATTTCAACATGATAGCTGGGCATGTGCATGGTTGGGCAGATGCAGTGAGAGTGGGCAGGGGAATTTGAACTTGGGCTTGATCTTCTGCTCTGTCTGGTGCAGGTACCGCAACAGAATGCGCCTCCGAACCAGGACTTCCGGTGGCCAACGTCATAGTGTTTTGAATCCGTTTATGCTGATTAAACTAATCTTCTAGGTTGTTTGGCCCATGGCATCGTGCGAGTGTAGTTTCGCTGATTCTCCAAAGCTCTTCAGTACAAAATCGTCTAAGACAGGCCTGAGCGTAGAAGACGCTGCGGTTTTGTTTTTGGTCGGCAGGCGGAGCGGTAGTGCTCGTTGTGGTTGTGAGAAACAGAAGAGTAGGAGAAGAAGGTGGAGTTGTGGAGGCAGTGCAGCTGCGAAGTTGGACTGCGAGTGCCACTTACAGCACTACAAACCAGAATGCTATTTGCACTCAACCGCTGCCGTGAACCAAAGCCGGCAGGAACAGCAGGGAGGCCCACAGATGGTTGGCCAAGGCATGGCTTTTCTGTGGAGTTAGACCTGGAATGGCGGTCACGCATGGCTCGCTTTCTGGATAAGTGTCCTTAGCCCTTTGGAGTACTCAAACTTGTGGGCAGGGCCGTTCAGTGAGGGACTTTCGCTGGGAAATTTTGCGGAGCAAAGGCAATTTGCTAAGTCGACAAACCCACACATTGTGATAGAAACAACTGAGCCAAAACGCTGGCAACTCTTCAAGCAGGTCCCTTTTGGGCCAGCTTATCTCTTATCCTTAGTTTCAGGTGATGCCAGAAGCAGACCTATCAAAGGTAGGTCCTGGTCTGGGTCTTGTCGTGGTCCTGAACGCTGTTCCATGCAGGCATGACCATGCAGCCGATGATGCCTCAAGCATTCGTCGTGAACAATGCGCCGTGGCCTTAGGCAGTCGGCTTCTGGGCTCTATGCAGCGCAGGCTCAGGAAGGGTAGGTGGATATGCGTCTACATTCAAGATCCTTGTTCTGGGGAGCCTTAGATGCAGACCATGTTTGTGACACCCTGGTCGGCATAACTTGGCAGGGCTCCTTGGCAAAAGGTGGGCTGAAGGAACGGGCTCTACGCTGCCAACAGTAGTCTTCTTGATGCTACACATGTTGCACTTCAGTGAGAAAAAGTGGGAACTTCTCAAAGTAGCTTCATCATTGACTTGGCAGACTGTGATGACTCATGCCGGCACGTCAAATGCTTCTTAGACTGGCTTTTACAGTCAAACTCAATTTTGCCCAAGTGTTATCATCATGCAAGAAGGTCTGACAGTCTTGCAGAACAGTTTATGAACCAAAGGCTCACCTCCCAGCTCTGGCGCGTTGAAGCTCCAACCTCAAAGCCCAACCCCAAGCCCAAAGCCTTCAGTCCTGTGCTACAAAAGAAGCATTGCCAGAAGCCATTATTGATGCTTGCCTTCAGGGGCGGTGGTCAGACGAACCAAATGCAGTGCCTTGGCTTTGCATGAGGGGCTGCTCAGCCCAGGTTTATCTGGGTTTTGGGGTTTGAGAAGTTTTCAGGTTGCTTTAGGAACTCGATAGGGTGGCTGGTCTAGGGTTCTTGCAACTTGATTCGAAAGGTTGTTGCCAGGGTTCGCGCGGACTGCAAAGGTCTCGGATGGGCTTGGCGGAGATCCTCAGACTTGCTACCTTCCCTCCAGCAAGCATGGAATTGACACGGGCCCTGTCGAACAGGACGGTGATCTCTTTGGTAGCCTTATCAGGTTGAGTCCAGGGTAAGGACAGCAGCAGGATGAGCAGGCAGCCCAAGGCTCCAAACATGCCAAGCTAAGCCGTGACACCTTTGCCGTTGAGGTGTCAGGGTCAAGGGTCCAGGACTTTGGGGTTAAGGGTCGCAATAGAGCGGGGCAAAAAGGGACAAATTCCTCTGGGAACTCAAGGCTACAGGGTCGTTTTCTTTGGGAATGAGGACGCAAACTTTGCAATGATGGAGCCGCCAAATTCCCAAACTGCAGCAATGAGAATAGGAACCTGTTGGGTCAAACACCTATTGGTTCCCAGCAAAATGTCCTTTCTCCTGCTTAATTCCGATTCTCTGCGTTTCGCCTGAGGTATGGCCAGATGTACGGCGGCCCGGGCCAAGGACTATGGGAGTGTTGCAGAAGAATCTCCGCATAATCCCTTGAAAGACTCCCAGGATCCCTCCCAAAAAGCTCAGCACATTCCTCCAGTCCCTCAAAGCACGCCATCCTGAGAGTTTTCTCTTGCGTATGCGGTGACGGTTAGTCACAAGGGGCCTGCTGGCATGATAGATCAGTATCCGGGCTTTTGAACTGTCATGAGGTTTCCCAGCTAGATTAGTACCAGAGCTGATTGAGCTGAACCCCTTGAGATTTTATCATCTACCAGTAGAAAGGTTCGAAAAGGTCTACAAATCGGGTCATGTTCGTGCGAAAAGCAGTCTACAAACTGCTCAAGGATACCGACAAATCAAAGCTCTTATCCTCGCACCCTGAATCCTCATGTCCAGGACAGCCACACCAAGGACAGGGTATGGCGCTGGGGCCTCGCGTTTCGCGCTGTGTGGGGTTTTGAAGGCTCGGGGATTACAACAACTATGCTTGCCGTGGTTAAGCATGGTAACAACTATCGCCAGTGTTGGTGTTCTCCTCCAAGCGTAGGAACAGTGCAATGGTGACAAGGAGCACGGATTGTTCACGTTGTCAGTGATGCTCGCACCTCCCCAGAATCCTCAACACTACCTACAGCTGAGGCAGCCAACCATTGTCTTCAACCAGGCAGGTGGCATGCCCCAGGGAGGGGTCAACATGGTGTGGGGCGCTCAGACTTGCATGCCCCTCAGTGGGTGCCCAGGAGAGTTCTTTTTCTATTCGTGTTCTTGGATTTTTTTATGGGGGTCAGGGGTCCTGATTGTAGATGTTTTTGGGGTTTGGCGGTAGTCATTCTGCTGATGTCGGTGTTGGTCCCGGCGGCGGTGGTGGCGGTGTCTACTGTGGCCTGAGTAAGAATTTGTTTGGCTGGGTGTTGGGGTCTAAGGTACTGGGCTGGGTGTGAACATTACAAGAGGGAAGTTTCCAGAGACCAAGGATATACAAAGGGTTCAGTGTGTCAAGTGACTTTCCTACAGGTGCCAGGCTGTTGTGGATCTCCATCCGGAATCCAGAATGGTGTTCCTGGAGTTCTTGCGGGCAATGCCCGGCACATTGCTACATCAACCCCTTAGAAGTTAGCTTTAAACAGCTTCTAAACCCAGGTGTGAAGGGTATCTGGGCTCCCTTAGATGTTGCCGGCCGCCTCTGAACGCTGCTTGCCATGCCATGCCTTTGAAAAGGTTGAAGACCATCAGAGAAGTAGACCAAGTAGGGCAAGGCAGCTCCAAGGAGCATAATATGGATTATAGTATTTTGGAGTCTATATTGGGGTTCCCCTATTTTGGGAAATTCCCACTTCTTAGTGCAGGCCATGCTTTCCAACCTCCCATGGCTTCAGCTGTGGAGTTTGCTTCATTCCGATCCTCATATGCTTTCGATTGAGTGGCGCGTTCTCTTCTTGGTGCTCCGAGGTAGTGGCTGTTCCATTCTTCGAGTTTTTATATGTATGTATATGTTGCCAACATATTTTGGAAAGATCCAAATGCGCTGAAACTGCTTTTCACTATGCGTACACAACTCCAATATACACATGCAAGCCACTCTGTGATGTTCCTGTTTGAAGCTCATTTATGGAATCCCGAAGCTGTGTATTTTACAGGTGTGTGTTCTCCCATGGGCCCCTATGAGGTATTGAGTGTTTTATGGGATTCGTATGAGAGGGCTATGGGAGCGGCGGAGCTGTACACTACCCGCCTATTATGGGTTCCTACAACAACCTAACCCCCAAACCCTAATCTTGTTCCCTTTTGTAAGGTCTCCCCATGCAACATTGCCCGCATGACTCCTTGCATAAGCGCCAAATCCTAAACCCCAAAGCCTAAAAGCTACATCAGGCCAATGCAGCTTCAAAACCAGCAAGGGCAAATGGCAGGCCAGGTTGCATTGCATCTTTTAGACAAGCTTAACCAGGTCATAGTCAGGTAACCCCATGTAGATACACTCAAGGACATTAGTGCTTCATGATGTCCAGAATATCGTTCATGAGCTGCTTTCGCTGAAGTGTGTCTTGCACGGTTCACAGACACCTTCAAACTACTCGCCAGGGCAGCTTGCGTTTCATCAGCTTTTTGTACGCCTATGTAGAGTTTCAGGTTCAGGAGAGGCTTGTACTCAGGACGTGCAGCGCAATCGTGCGAGAGCCAGAGAGCTACAACTAGTTCCTGTGCAATCCCGTGCTTTGAATTCCAAACGTTCTCAAAATCTAGAGACTTGAATCTAGAGCCTTTAGGAGCACGTAGTCCCAACGTACTCGGAATTTTTTTCGCAACATCATTGCAGCGCATTCCCATCTGGCAGCCGCTGGCTGTGGAGGGCTGCTAGGTGAATTCCTGCCATCATGTCTGTAGCCCCTTGTATTTGGATGCGATCTCATCCACCAACAATCTGCAGTGTTACGGCTGCGACTCACATGCTTTTTTGATTAAATACAGAACAGTTCCTACACCCTGCAACTCTTTTTGGCCATGGTGTGAAGGTGTCACGGCTGGTGGCGCAATGCCCAAGTTTGGCGGCCCCCAGCAGCAGATGGTTGTGCTGACCTCAGGGGGGTGAAGTTTTGGGGTGCGGGGTTTCAGGTTAGGCGGATTCTTTCAAGGTGAAACCGAGAGGCTAGCTTGTTCTGTGATGACATGGCAGACAAGGCTTGATGACCCACCTCAGAACCACTCACCTGTGTCGGGCTCGTGCAATCGAGTCGTAGCTACTTGGGGGGACAGGCCATATCTAGGAACCTAGTCAGATGTTCAGTGTTCGGATGCTGATGCGGGCGCCCCAGCTTCGTCACATGCAGTGACTATCGGTATTATGTCCGAGCATCAGCATGTGCCGCGGGGTGCAAGCATTCTTGCAATCAACATGTAGTTCAAAGATATGGTTTGGCAGCATGAGGGCCGTCAAACTGAACAAGAATGACAAGCATCCTCAGCACGCAGCTGACATGTGCCAAGGTCGTGCCGATGATGATTTCAAATCCTGGCCAGTATGGCAACGGGCAGGAGCGGACCAAACGCAACAAGTCACTGACGTCACAGCTGCCCGTGGGCTCTTGTGTGTGGATAAGAGGATCAGGCTTGAAGGCTTGGGCTTGGGGACTGGGATGAAGGGGGCTGGAGGGGATCTTTTCAGGCCTCAAGATGGAGCTTCATGAGCAATAGCAGAGGTGCATCCTAATGATGTGCCAAACAGGGGAAGGCCTAGAATGGTAACTCCAAATTCTGAGAAAGGACAGCTGCTATGGTCTCTTTCTGAAAGTCATCTGACACCAAGCTCCAACCACAAACAACCAGGCCGCCCGAATCGTTTTCTTACCAGCAGGCTTTACAAGCACCGTTGTCTTGCCTAGCTCGGATTGTAAGTTAGCCTTCTCACCAAGCACTCAATCCCGAACCTTAAGCACGTGAATTTGAGCGCAACCCTAGTGACGCTTCTTTATTCTTTCATATTCCATCTTAAACGGTAGTATCATCTCCGCTCAGGCACCAGTCCCATGACCTAGGGGCCTGTTTATCCTCAATCACGGGAGGCCGGCTTCATGATGCAGGGCCAGCAGATGCCTCCACAGGGAGGGCCCCCTGGCGGTCCGCCGCAGGTGGCTTGATGGTTCCTAAGGCTTTCGTGGAGTTTAGGGCTTGCGGGCTAGGGCTAGGGTTTCGTCCTCTGGGTTTAGGCTTCAAAGTTCAGTGTTGGCATTTCAGAAAGACACAAGATTTTCACACACAGTATCGGCTTGTGTGTTGGGATCAGCCATCCTAATGTAAGCGCTATGAAAGTTTTGGAGGCTTCCTGGTAAGTCCTGCATAAGAAGCCGCTCTGAAGAAGGCACCATGGACCCAAATCTTGACAACAACTCATGCAATGCATCTAGGATTTGATTTGGGTTCATGTACAGCGAACACAATGATGAGGTTCCATGGTTGTGAAAGTAATACTTTGCTGGGGGCCAGGCACAGTGTGAAAAGCAGTATTCATGGCCGTTTTATCTCCAGAATACAGGAACCCAACAGCTGACCCTTTCTCAGAACGCCCCACAACTTAAACATGGGCCGCACGGGCAGGGAATCAAACCTCGAGATTGTTTGAGGTTGTGGTAGGGTTGAGCATTTCCTGTACCCTATCTGTATGGACGAACAAAAAATGTATGTACATATGTGTATATATGTGTTTCTATACATGCGCACATGATGCATGTTCAACTGGAAGACCCAACAAATCCTGGCAAATTACTTCAGTGCCTGAATCCAGGGAGACGGCGGTGGAAACCCCATGATGCAGCAGGGAATGACGCTCGGCAGAATGGATTGTGCCAGAACTCAATCGCTGTTGAAAGATGTCACGTTTAAATGCCAAGGTCCTAAGCCAAATGCTAAACACGGAGGAGTGGAAGCTGGTTCTTGGAAAGATTTCGCAGCAAGGCTATCGTAGTCGATACCCCGGTTGTCGGACTAGCTTTCTAAAACACCGCCACTCGTACACGATTCCGTGCTCTGAGATTGATGATTGATGGAGAAATGGTGCAGGGCGTCCATCAATGTCACTCAGTACCGATAGCGCATGATTACCCAGGGCCAGCAGCAGTATTGTTCCCCTGATGCGTAGTGCGAATCTCTTTCAGCTACCCGGCTACCCTAGAGTGCATGGTGCTGCCCCCGGAGCTAAGCACGGAACCGCACAGCCTAAACCCAGACAGACTGTACTCATCAAGCAGGGCCCGATACCACATGCCCCGCATCAACCCTGTGTGCCAGGCCCCAAGCCTTCCAAATCCCTCTCGAAGCTCTAGATTTTTCAGTACCTGGTTCTGGCCCAGGGGATATCCGAGACAGCAGTAAAGACAAAAAACGGAGCGTCCGCACCTCAGAAGACTTCGGAATCGGCCGGCTGGATTTTTTCGGGATCTGGGGGTATTTCAAAGTCCCGCAACAAAACGGCAAACAGCAAGCAAATTAGCAATGAAAGCGCTGCATTGAGGATGCTTCAGCACCCTACAGGCCTATGCTGTCTAGGGTATGGGGGCACATAGTGTTGCCACTTCTCCTCCATCCTCCACGCCAACATCTAGGGGACTGAGACCCAAGCCCTGAAATGTGAAGCCTAAATCCTGTTGGAAGAGACACAGCCTGAGCCCGGTCCCCGCAAGCTGAGGTCAAAGCTCCTTTCCTCGACCCCGAAGTGATTTCGGAGCTGCGGTCCCACCAAGGTTACGAGTCATGGATTCAAGGTTTAGGAATGCAGGATTTTGAGGCTCAAGGGCTCAACCCCTTGAGACAGCAAGTTACGGGATTGGAATATGTTTAGAGGATTCCACTTGCAGATCAAGACCAGATAATCTGGACAAAGTCTCAAGTGAGTCTTCAAAAAACTCTGTACACTATGCTTAATCTCTGACAGGTGCGGTTTTTTTTTGCGACATCTTCTCTTCAATGCCCTAAGCCCAACCAGAAACACTGGCAAGTAGTAGTTTTGAATATTCAGCCTTGGATCCCTCCTCTCCTTCCAGCCCCCGAGGCTTTTGCCACTTCTGCAATGAAGTTGGGAAATTTGGCAATTCAGATTTATCAGAATGCTTTGCTTCACGCACTTCACGCCGCAATCAGTGCAACATGTTTTTTTAGCGGGTTCCGCAGAAAACATGGTCCTGAAAAGACCGCAGCTCGCTCGTTCTCCCAGGGGTTGTGCTCGTGCAGCTTGAGTGCGCTGGTGGCGGATGTTTTTGGTAGAAAGTGTTTCAGCGAAGCGCAGAGTAGCAGCCAGAGACTTGGCCGAATAGTATGATGCATGTGAAGGCTGCTACTCCTACGGTTCCAAGTACCATACCAACCGTGGCTACATTTTTTCATTGTATACTGCTCTGGTGGTGGTAGTGCTGCTGCTACTGCGACGACTACTACTATTGCTGCTGCCGCTGCTGCTACTGGTGCTACTACTCCTACTCCCACTCCTACTCCTACTTTAATTATACTTCTAGTCCTACTCCTCTTCCTACTTCTCCTTTTTCTACAACAGCAACAATTGCTGCTACTACGACTAGCAAAAATAGTTGCTACTGCTGCAGCTGCTACGGCGACTGCTCAAGCTGTTGTTACTAAAGCAAAAACAACTACTGCAACTACAGCTACAAGCACATCTACAACTGCGACTAATACAACTACAGCGACACAAATGCCGCTTCACTCCCACATAGGCTTTAGCGGCTACAACCATCCTCCTGATCTTCATCACCCCTTTCCATGCTGAGGAGTTTTGATGAGCCTTCCCTGCTAGCCTCGCTACTGCTTTTGCTTGAGTACTCTGGCGTCTCTCGAACCAGACGCCGAGCCAGTATAATCAGAGCATGATTCAGGGAGGAGCTCAGTACAAAACATGATGGAAGATAATGGAGCAAGATTCCAATTGATTCGAATTCTAAGTTATTCTGGAACCATACTTGCGGAAGGAGCGGCTGCCAAGCTTGCATCCAGTGCCATTCCATATTTTACTGTGCGCCGCACGTACTGAAAGCTGAGAAGCACAGAGTTTGTTTTGTTTTGCGCAGCTGCTGGTTCGACCTTGTAATTGCCGAACACCGCGCGAGTATGGCTGGAGGGGGTGCTTGGCTTCTGAGGGTTCCCAAAATAGCAAAGTGAAATTCCAAATGGTGTCAACCGCTACACCCGAAAGCCTAAGAGCAGTCAAGCCCAAACCTCAAAGATGTACATCTGCAAGTGCCAGGACGCTTTACCAAGATCAAGACCCGGCCATGTAAGCGCCACTAGAAGTATTTTCTTGATGCACTCCAAAGTGGGACGATTCTACGCGTAGGATTTGAATAGAGACTTCATGCGGCTTTCCGGAAAGTCCTTTGCAGATATGGGTGCTGCTCAGCGAAAACCTTACGTGATGCTTCCAGTGTGGCCCTGGAATCATGTGATGATTCTCTATGTATTGTGAATTCAAAAGTCCACACAACATATCTCCAGGATCTCCCTGCATGGCCAGACCTAATGTTACACGTCTGGATAGCAAGCTCTACGCAGACAATGGCTCGCGAGCCAGAGATTGCATGGCCCTAAACCTCCAGAGTCTAGCCTTTAGTGTTGAATACGGCAGAAGACGTCTACAAAGGGGCTGTGACTTGGTTTTTCGCTTGGCTCTGGAAGGACATTATGCCAAGGAAGATCGCTACCTTGCAGTAGCCTCCAAATCAAATGCTATCAAGCGCATCCCCAACAAAGGGAGTCCGCGTGGATGGAACCCAAAAAGGATTTCTGCAACCCTAAACCCTAGAACGATCCCAATGCAATCCCGCACAACGCCTGTGTATCCTATGATCTGTCACTTGCCAGCAGCTGTGGACCTTAACGTTTGCAGCCCATGCAGGAAGGCCGCGATCTACAGCCGTAGTGGAGACGATTCTGTAGCTAGAAATAGCACAACTACACTTGCAACTTTGATTTGGGGTGCGTGTAATCTCAGAGTCACCTACCTAGCCTACCCATGAAGCTGCAAATTGTTCAGTAGTTGAGCAGCCATGTACTTGAGCAGCTAAATAGGTATTGCAACAGGCAGTAAGGACATTCGTCTTGTCGGACCAGCATACTGTGAGAAAGGGCGAAGCTGCTGGCATTTTTTACCCCTCAAAAGGTGTCGTTGTTGTTGTTGTTGGTGGTGGTGGTGGCGGCAGTGGGAACAGCTTGAAGGTATTTGTTCACTAGAAAATTGGCCCCTTAAGTCCACATAGCCAAACATCTCAATGCGGGACTAAAGCCATTATCTCATTGTTCATATTACACGGATTACATGGCTAGAATCAGGGTCAATGTTGGGTGTCTTTATGCTTTGCATCTGCACTGAGGTCCCAGTCAGGTTTTTCTTGCTTGCAAGATCACATGTCTATAAGTTCAGAAATGAGTGCGACAAACGCAGGTTCCCTCGATTTTGCTGTAATGTAGCAAAGCCCACAATACAGGAATCACCCGTAGCAACCATAGTTTTGGCACAGCCCCAAATCAACTGAAGTTCTTAATCCAAACCGCAGCCCTTGGACGTGAGGCCAGCCGAAGCTTGAAACTTTACGGCTAACATCTTGAAGCATGAGCTCTAAAGGAAACATGCGCGCTAAACTCTCCACGCTTGATGCTTTTTCCAAGTTCTGGCCAAAGCCCTGGATGGGGGCCTTTCTGCATGGAGCTGTGCCGAAAGAAGCTACAAGAGCGGGCCTCTTACCTAGTTTTCTGGGCAAATTCAGCTTGAATTCGCTTCAGCATTTCACAACTCACAGCATCCCTGTTACAATCCTGCTCAGAACTAAGGGCCTGCTGTTTTAGGTGCGCAGGAAGTCTTTGCAGCCTTTCGCCTGGTGGGCTCATTGCAGCTGATTTTGAGGCTTTGGTGCATTTCGCAAAGAACTTTGGCTCTCTGGTTACAGCTTACGGGTTCGTGGTGCATGGCTAGGTTATTGATGGCATTCTGCATTGCATAGGCCTTCAAGCTTGAATTTCATTTTTTGTTCCAGACAGCCGTGGCGTGGCAACTTACGTGATGCCGCTTATGCCATCAATTGCACTTCTCAAAAATTATGCCAGTTTAGGCAGTCGGTGGGTTGCATGTACTGTAGTTAACTCTTCCCATGCGTCAAGCAGCGGTGGAGAAGAAACAAGCTTGGTACTACCGGTTTTGTTTCTATGTCATGATTCCGATTTCCATTGTTAGCGATACAATCGTCCTCATGGAGAACATTGCAGACCCAAATCTATTCCCCATGTCACCAGGGTGCGATGTATCGCAGGAGGAGGATGATTCTCTAATGTGCTTTGCAATCTGCCTACGAGCCCACCAACCACAGAGTGAGCCTGCGGAGTACCTGCAGTGCCTACGGATATTCGGCCATGACCTTCTGGGTGTTGCCCAGCCAAGTAGGAATTTCAGGCATCAACTTCTGTACTCCGTCACGGCAGTGTGCATGAAGGACTTAAATAATCATTATGTTGGCCATGGCCCATGCATAGAGTATGCGTGTCTAGACGTACTGCTTAACGACTCTGGTAACCCTGAACATGAGAGGGATGCTATGCCTCTAGGCTTGCGGGAGCGGACTAGGTGAGGGAAAGAACTTTTGTGCACAAGAATACCAAAACCTCACTTCAGCCTTCATAAGGCTGGCCATCCGCATTCCTAAGTTGGGCTCTGTTTTTTTTCATAGAGGGCCTACGGTTTGATGTTAACAGGGGGAGGGAACACAGTTGAACCACGTCCCGGAGGCAGAAAGCCTGATTACAGGGGATCCAGCAAGACCGCTTATGTTTGCAGACCTCCACATGACAGCGTTGCGCAGGATCAATAATCTTAAGGACCCCTTGCTTTCCTCCCACGTGGGTGGTTATCAAAAGGGGGCACTCTTAGAGACCTCACTCAGGCATATGGGCGTCGAGCGACATTTAATTTCCGATGTTGTGCTCATAGCTTTCAGGAAAGCTCAGCTGGTCGTGTTTATCTGAACGGGTCATTGCATTCTCATATAGGTGTAATGGGGTTATACGAGGCTTGCAAAGGCCTCTTATACGGATACCCGCCTGACAACAGCCGACCAGGATGATGGATGATCAGCTTGTGATCCTCCACCGCAATGCATAGCCTGGTGTTGTGGAAGGCGCTGGCATCCCGTCACTCAAAAGCTACCCTACTTGTCCCAAGCTCTACGCTCTACATCTGCACTCTAATCCTAAAGGCTTTGACCTTTGAATCTGTGAAAGGGCTGGGCAGGCCCTTGGCCACGGCTGTTGCCGAGACCTATTTGACCCCCTTCCACCCAGGTAGTCCTTGAGATCCCAAACTCAAGGCGCACCTGGGCCCAAACCCCGTACTGATGCTGTTGGGGGCCCCCCGGGAAGTTCCTGGATGGTTCTTTGGAATCATGTCGTCTGATACCACGACTTCCCGGAATGGTAAGTGAAGTTGTTTCTTGGGTTAGAAATCTACATCTGTCCCACTTCCTTCATTGCCCCCTTCGCTGCTTTGACGGAGTCCGGGGTTGGGTATGTTATTTTCTTTGTAGTGGCTTTGCAGAAAGGCATAGGACGTAGGACACATGAAGGTTCAGTCACCCATGACTTCAGCGAGCTCCCGCAATACATAGGCCATAGGCTAGTTATTAGTTGGAATCATAGTCTGCTGTGTCTCTAGTGCATTGACATTCAAGTCCTCTTCTTGCGTTTGCCTAGTGAATCGCCCAACAGCAGTGTCCTTATTCTCAGCATCCCCAACCAGAATGTTGACCCACCCCACTGAACTCTGAAACACTGGTCCTTGAAGCCAGAACTCAAACCTCTCGACAGTTAACCCTGAACTCCACACGCTAAACCCTACACCCTCAAATCTGAAAATCCATGCCCTTCACAGATTGTTTGCCACAAAGGGAACCCTGGCTCCGTTGAAGTGTGCAACCGCATTTGTACGTCCGACCCTCGTGTCGTGCGGTGCCAGCGGGACGTAGACAGATGAAGCCAGGGTGGGCACCCCATCAAGGTAACTTTAGCAAGACAGGCTTAGATGAACGGAACCCCTTTTTTTTGTAAGTAACACCCAGGTCAGTATGGGGATGGTGTCGGATGGTATTGCACTTTATTAGGTACACTGCTATCGCAGCCGCGCTCGCATTCTCAGGACACGCAGCCAGAAGGCAAGCTCTAATCAAAAGCTTCAGACCATGAACCTTCAGCTTTGGATCCCAAAGTTTGTTAAGCACATAGCAGGTTTTGACATTGCCCACCCGCTTGCCCTTAGGGTTGCTGATGCGGGGCACGTCTGTGTGGAAAAAGCTTGAGGTTTGCTGCCGGAGTAAATGTGACAACATAGATCTGGGCTCTTAGTCGCAGACTTTGACTCACAGGTCCAGATGCTTGACCATGAGCCTGCGGCCAGAATCTCTACCTAACAATACTGGATGGCCGCCTGTACATCGGGTCATGTCTTGAGGGCTATGGTTAAACGCATTTATCAGCCCGCTTCCAAGCACCCCATCCCAAAACTCTGCATTCATAAAACATTCCGGGATCCTAAGCCTCAAATTCTTCACCTTCATTCTTAGATCTTAAAGTCTTGTTGCCGCTTCACAGCAACCCCAAGGACTTTTGGCAGATGCCTTAGCCTCGACTTGTTCAGGAGCCGCGCGAGACAAATATGCTCGTTCGCTGTTTCAGGGATCCTGAGGAGTGTACTGGGGTTTTTAAGTATTCGGGGATTAGGCTTTAGGGCATTGAGGGTTTCGGGACCAACTAGGACTCCAAAAAATTGCAATTCCAAAAATATGTTGTGTGCAAGGTGGTTCCCACTAAGGCCATTGCCCACTTTGTAGGTTGCAGAGATCATGCAGGCGTTGTGAGGAGATAGGGTCCTGGATTTCTGAAGATGTCGGTTGTCTTGCGAGCTTGACGAAACACAGGTATTTCGGGGATGTGTTGGGGGAGCTGGATTTTGAATAACACCCTCCTTCAAAATGGCGCCTGGGGCCTGGACTGATTATAAAGGACGCACATCCTGAGGGCTCAGGATAGTGGCGAGCTCGTCTTCTGTATTGCTGCAAAGTTTGTCAGGGCACTGTGGCCAAGGCCCCGCATGAGCATTGTTTGCCATAGGCAGCTGTCGCTCATGCCCAACACTGGCTCAGCTTGGCCTTGGTGCCAACGAATACGGCGTCATGAGCCGACTTCCGTTCATGTTCATGGAGATTCGTCAGTTTATCGGGCCTCAAGAGTTGACATCTTTTCCTACAAGGACTTGTTGATTAGCTGATTAGCTGTTGCTGTTGCTGCTGCTGCTGCTGCTGCTGCTGCTACTACTATAGTCACCATAGTTGCTTCCAACGTTCTCCAAATTCATCAGTTGAGTTGAAAGAAAGTCCCAAGCAATCTTCATTTCGGGAACTTCCTGCAGCTTTCCACCCGGCATTCCGACAGTGTTCGTGTGATGTGCTCAGCAACACCGGAGGAGGTGGCCCAGTGTACCACGGCTCTGAATTTCGTAGCTTTTCAGGCTTTAGGGTTCCTGTTGTAGACAAGAACGGCTCTCTATTTTTAGGGCAAAGGATGAGGGGCCTTCTATGTCGTTCCTATATGCCAGTAAACTTTCTCGCCTTCTCGAATGGTTTCAAATCTTGGGGATGAGAAGCGCAAGGGGAGTCAGCTTAGGATTGAGGCGTGAGGAGTTTTTGGTCGGGGGTTGCAGGGTTCTTCTGCAGGGATAATGGATTGGGTCCTCGGGCTTGGCGGTTCTGTGCTTTGGGATAACGGATAGAGAGTTTCAGGCAATTTTGTTGAGGCTTTGGGTTTTGGGATTCAAGGCAGTTGAGTTCAAGTTTGCTGTCTGCAGGTTAGCAATTTTTGTGTTTGCGGGTTTATTTTGAATACCAGAATACCACTTGCAGACCGATCATTGTCACCGTTCCTCGTTATGTAGTCATCCTTTTTTTATGGTTTCAATTCTAAATTCTCAAACTATAACGATTTTCAGAATCTAAAGTTTAAGTTTGGGGGTTCTGCCTCTGGGTTTTGGGGCTGCAGGTTCAGAGTTTTGTGCAAGGTTGAGAGTATTCTCAGGGCTTGTGTAGATTAGAACTTTTACCACAGCCCTCTTTCTCTTGCGGCTATGGTTTTCCAACCGGTACCGCATCCCTAAAAAGGGGTCATGCGCTGTTTCCCTATCAGCACAGGACTCCACGGACGAGGGTTGGATGCTCGCGCAAATGTCTTGAAAGTTCATTCGTACATGCATTCATTGATTCGAACACGTTCAGGAGTTCTTTCATTCGCAAGGGTGGCTGCGAATTTGTTCTTTCTGCTCTTGGATATTGGGTTCGTGCCAAGTGGACTGCTTGCAATAAGTTTGCTTTCTTCATTCCGGTGGCATGCATTTTTCTTTGACTCTTCTAGGTCCAGCAGGTTGAACCTACAGGCTAAGCCACTGGTAGATGCCCAAACAGTAAAGTGGCTAAAGCCTGGACAGCCAAGGTGATTACATCAATAGCCACTGTCGCCAATGGTCTGGTCCTGAGGTGGTACTTGAAATTGGAGGACTTTCTGCCATTCGGAGCCAACAGTGCGCTTGGCCTCAACTCCTGATAACAAACATCCTCGTACATGGCCGACGACGTAAAGTACAAAGTCTCCAAATTTCCACGAATTTGGCTCTGCCTGCCAGCATAGTTTGCCGCAGGATGCCATTTCTCCTACACTTTACTTGGGACTTTCTCCATGTCATGCATGTGTAATTTTAAGCGAGGGTCCCTCACAGTAATCCGAGTTGGAAAAGCATTCCACATGAAGGGTTGGGGCTTGCTGCAAGTCCTGGATCATCCTTTGCTGGCATCGCCATCTCTTTGGGTACCATGTCTGTTTTTGGCAAAAGATCATGTGCATGTCCATTGTGTGTTCTTATAGGAAGTTTCTGCACACCAGTGTGTGCACCTTAGCCTCCAAAGCGGTTCTGTACACTGGCTCCAGGGCCCTTGATACTCCCATAGAGCTTGTTTTAGCCTTTCAAACACCTCAGGTTTTTGCGGATCAGGCCTTCGCAGTCGCTTCCTGGAGCCCTTGCGTGAACTTTCTCTCACCCTTATTTGAGTATACTCACCTTTCCGAGCACTCTCCTCCTACAACTTCGAGAATTCCTGCTACCATCAATAGCTTGCTGAGTATGTTCTTCTAGTACTACCCTTATTCGTGCTAAACCCGTGGAGCTGCGATAAAACTTATACCATGACTGTCATCAATGATTGGACGAATTCTCCAATCAAATACCACATGATTATGAAAAGACACCGTGTGCTTTTCGAAGCCCCCCAATACGATCAAATACGAAATGCCCCGAAGCTTAAACAAACCTTGAGTCCTTTAGACTGATGCCCCAGGCATAATGGTGTGGTCACCTGCCACTGGACCGAAGACAAAGGTCGAGTGTTGAGGCTTGATAAGGGCTTAGGGTCTCCTCTTCATGGCTGGGGCTTCCACGGTTCAGAGTTTAATGGCAGGGCTTGGGGCTTCTGGCTTTGGGAGTTGTTTTTTTGGGAAGTAGGTATTGGGGTTTGGCCTTACTGCAGGAGAACTCTGAAGTTACAGTTGCAGCCAGGCAGAAACTGTATTCTGCTTGACCTGCTGTGTTGCGGATACTGTTTAGCAATCCCCACCTTCCTGTACAGTAGGTAACCGGGTCAAGTCTATTAGCATGATTCTTTGTAGTATTATCAGATCACTACAAGCATCAATATTACTAGGAATTCAAAAGGCTGTGCCTAAGAGCAAAGCTGACTCGGACCGTGGAGTGGTGTCCAAAGACTGATATTTCCCATGCCCCGTCGCCGATTTTTAAGTTCTGGTTGCTGCACACAGGATTTGGGGAGTGTCAGAATCGCTCAAGCCTCAAAACCTGAATCCAAACTTCGCCCCAAACCTCTGAGGCTGCAACTTGACAACCCTAAACCATGCATAGTTGCAAGCGTAAGTGAATAGAACCATAACAATGATGTAGCTGAGTAACACTATTTGCCGTGGCCCCAGGAGTTCCAAAGCCTTCCTTCCTGGAGCCTGGAGCCCAGCACATCCTTGCAAGACTGCGAATGCTGAGGTTTTGGGAGTAGTGCTGACCATGGCGTTAAAAGAACAACAATAGTCGAAGCTGGTAATCGTGAGCATAGACCTTGGCGGCAATATCACATGGACGAAAATGTGGTGCCTCTGTCATTTGCCAAACGTCCTCTGTTGATTCTTCCTACCCCTTTTCTTTCGCCTCTGTTTCTTGTTCTGCCGCTGTTACTGCTCTTCCTCCTCCTGCTTCTATTCCTGCTTGACTTACCGTATTCAAGGGTGGTCATCGATCTCCTCCATCGACTGCGGATCCTGACAACGTGGTGCGAGAAGAAAAAAATACCTGCCTATACGTCTCCCTCCTTAGAATCCATTTTTGATCTTCCATGCCTTTTTGGGAGAAGCTGCGGAAGTCCCTGGACCTTGACTCTACATGTTGTGCTCAGGAGATAATTTTCCGTGAGTCTCCGCTTCATCTTGTAGCTGAGCGGCGTGGTCACAAGATCTACGAAAGGCCCCCCCCGCGAGCCAGGTTCAGTGTTCTAGGGTTCTTGTTGGCGGGTTTGGGGTGTAGAGTTGCTGTTGGTAGTCTGGGCTTGCTGAAGGTGCGTTTTTGTTGGAGTCGTGAAGTCAAGGAGTCTACCAATGCAGGACTCAGATTTTGCCGAGCCAGAGTGGGCAATGACTGTATCAATTGTAGCGTCCTGCACAGGCCTTACACTTCGGTCAATTCCCCTACAGTAATAGTAATAGTTCCTTCATATGCAGCCAATAGGGCCTTAATGTACCTACAATAGTCCCCTGTGGTACCCATTACTGGGTGGGGGATTGACCCAGCCTTACTCCACAAAAAGAGAACTCAAGCAACTGGGAGGTCATTGAGGGACATCATGGGCCAAGACTTTTTTTTGGCAATCCTAGGGCTGGAATCGGGATGCCTATGCAGCGGGTGGTGTGCGCTTCGGTGTCCCAAACACTGCAAGACTCGGCCTCACCACTACAGCTTGAGGTCCAGGTAGCGTATGGGGAAGCTTCTGAAGTGTGTACCTATAGACGCGGGACTTCTATGTATATTGAGTTGTATATATAGATGTAGACATCTTGTTGGATCTGTGCATTCTTGGACTTCTTGGGCACACGTGTAGCTCCAAGAAGTTGTAGAGAGTGTCGACATACCAGTTCATTGTCTTATGCGTGAAGAAGATGGCCAGGTACAGCAAAAAACCCAATTGTCTTCAACAGCTGTCTATTCAATTCTTGAGTGGCTGGAGTGTGCAAGGCTGCAATTTAAAACCGCTGTATGCAGGATTCAAGAGATGGCCAAAGAAAGGCCAGGCTACATGCTTGCGTTGTTGTTTGCAAGCTGTCTCTTCGCTGCACTGACACGGGGGCCGAAAGGATCCGCAGCAGCGAAAGGGATTGTGGTTTCAGGCCTCGCACCAGGCTTAGATGTCCCCTCTGCTGACTGTATATGTGTTACATGTCATTATGTTTTCCGTTAATGATAAACTGTGAAGTGCATGCCGCAGGCCAGCTCAAAGATTTCAAAGCCTCTTATGTTGAGATGGTCAGCTTCCAGCCACTGCTGGCTACTACCACGTTGCAATTAGTAGGAAGAAGTTGAGTACAAGGACGCCCTATAAAGGCAACTGTTTTTGGCATGCTGCCGCGCCCAACCTGTCTTTTTTCTCCTGGCACCCTCAACGAAGCAGACTGTTGAAAGTTGTGGCCAAGAGAAGCAAAGAGCAAGCCTTGTCTGCCCGCCCCGCCCCTCGAATGAGCTTGAGCCGCAAAACCCTTGTGGCTCGGTCCATCATGTGACTACATGTCGGAGTTGGCTGTGTAGACAAAAAAATTACGAGGCCTAGGCAGGCATCTCGTATGTAATCCGCATCCTTGGGCCAGATTTCCTGAAACATTCCCAAGTGAATCCTGCTCAAGCTTGAACCCAGTGTACCATTGCTCCAGCAAGGGTATCCTTCTTGCAGGGTGCATTTGTTTCAGCCAGGCCCAACGACTTCGTTTTCGAGCCCCGCTGGTGCGCCCACCTGCAAGCCATTTAACGGCAGGTGTTGTTTGGCTATGGCTTTAGGCCTGCACGGTCATGCTTGCGGTTTCAGTTGGGTGTCCAACACTGTTGGAAGCTCTCCCTTTTGCAGGCACTGCAAACTGTCAGCTCTAGCCGCAGAGCCCCCAAACGATTCCCTTGGTGCGAGTGTTTTGTTTTGAGACTTAACTAGAGTATGTTGGCAGCCCCAAGACACTTAGCCACTAGCTGTGTCCTTTCCCATGACTTTTCAGCTGTGCCGACCAGCTTAGCTGTGCGTCAGCCCTTCTCGGATCCTTATTCCCCTTCCTTCTCTGACGATGATGAAGATTCCCTATTCCTCCCCCTAGGCCTTGAACCCCAGACACTAAACCCTCAACAGCTGTTAAATCCATCGAGAAGGTATTGGGCAGCCATGTGCTCGCTGACGCCAGCACAGCTAACTGTCACGTCTCAGCTCAAGCCAGTGAAAGAGGACCTGTTGTGCCTACTTCACGTGCATACTTGAATGAATGCGGTCGGCTTGAAATGGTCTGTATTGGTGGATATTGGTGGCATCATCGGATTTTTGGGGTGGACATGGTGACCGTAAAGTAAAGGGACAAAGCGAGGTAGGCCTTGTGTGGATTGTTCTGTTTCAAGCTCCATATATTCAGGTATCCAGTAGAGTCCCTTATGAAGGCCGGGGTTGATTCAACATGTATAGCGGTGTACGTCCACCTCCTTGGGCAGACTTGAGAGTGCTTCTAGATTTTTTTAGAATAGGTCCCTCTCAGTAGGGCAACATCTGTTTTCCTGCGGAATTCAGAGCTGAAGAGAGACTTCAAGTCAGGGTGCGGTTCCTTGATAGGTCCAAAGTTGGCTTGGATTTCCTTACCCGCCTCCCTGAGTTCAGATCATGTTGCTTTGCAGGGTTATATGTACGGTCGGGCTATCTGAGAATGTGTGTTTTGCCTCGAAGGTTCGACCAGGTTTGGGGTTTAGGTATGATGCCAGGATACTCACAAGAAGTTGCTCCTCTTGTGCGCCTGATTGTCAGCGGTTGAGGGTTTCGCATTTAGGGGCTTTGCAAATGCATTGTGAATATTTTTTGAATTTTCGAATCTCATGGAGCGATGATGTTCTGTTCAGCAAGCGGGAGATTGGAAACAGAGGGATGGCCATAAGAGTGTTTGAAAACTGACCCAGAATTTGGAGAAGCTCCCAAATGGACACTGTTCTAGATCTCCTTTGTCAGGTTCTTGTTTGCATGTAGAAAGTCCGTTGCATCGAGCAAGTTGGGTCAAATAATTGTGCAGCGGTGAACTCTGCTGGGGATCCCTCTTGCTTCCCCTACAGTAATAAGACGCAAGTTAAGCAGCTCAATTGCTGTGCTAGATGTTTCCTATCTCATCATCATGATACTTTCTCTATGTTCCTTTCTGTCTTGTATGAGTCCGAAAGCCGTAACCCAAACAACCTTAACCTGAAACCTGGGACCCGACACTCCAAAGCCGCTCCCTAAGCCCTGAACTCTAGACCTCAAACCTTAATCTCTAAACTCTTAACCCCAGACCCCCAAGACCTAAACTTCTCTAACCTAAGCAGTTCCATAAAGGTACAGCAGAGACGCCTGTGAAGCCGGCGAGGCATTCCAATCGCTGGAGTTTTGGGTCACCTTACAGACTGGCTTTGCCGACATGGGCTATGTGCGAGCTATCGGGATTTCAGGTTGTTTGGGGTTTCTGTGTGGGTCCCTGAACAATCTTCGACCAGAATCTGAGTTGAGGGTGGGAAGGCCCTGGCACGCCTGTTCACTATTCCTTTCATGCTGGATAGCCGCAGTCCAGCATCCGGGCAACAAGCTCCAGGGCTGCTGCCTTTCCACTCAAATACGGCTCAGGGCTTCAAGCCGAGAGTTTCAGATATTCGGGTGTAACTTTTACACAGCCTTGCCCCTCGACTGGACGGAGGCCCTCAGCATGCTCATGGATGATAAGGATCATGATCTTGGAGTACTAAAGATTGTGACCCTATAGATCGAAGTAACGTAGAGTGAACATCAGAAGAAATCAAAATGAGTCCAAGATTAAATTCACATGGTCACTAAATCGAGCAACATCTGAAAACCAACGCCGGATCACAACAAGAACCGGCAAACATCCAGAATGTCCACATCATGCTGCCAAAATGTCGAGTCCTTGCTCTTATTCCCAAGTTTCTCATAATGGCCTCTCAGGGAGCCAAAACGTAAAGTAGCATCAACAAGTCTAAACTTCAAATCAAAAACCAATGGGAAAATCACAACACTATTTCTGATTTCACTTGATTCTATTTTGAGTTCAGACTTTCTTACCTGTTGCGGAAGGGTCATGGGCCCTCATAGGCTTCTCAGAAATTCCAAGCTCATAAGCTTTAGGCTGCTGTTGCGTATAAGGCGGTGTCGCTGTTTTTTGGGCTCTACCGGTGCATGATTCTCTTGGTAGGATACATGGTGAAAAGGCTGCTCATGAATAGATTTGGAACGACGCGGGGCTCGTCAACAGATCCCAATCCAGAACTGGATGGATGCGCGAAAGGCACTCCTGGCATTGTCTCCTTCGCTTTCCTGCTCCTTTGCCGCTTCCTCTTTGTGTTCTCTCCTTTTCTTGTTCGGAGGACCCCTCGCCTTCCGCCATTTCGAGTTGGGGCACGTCTAGTGACTAGGGACAGGCATAAGCGCGCTTGCTGATGCCAGCACTGTCTAGATTGACTTGGACACTTGGGTACTTTTTTGCAGGTACACCTCGTTATGTACATCATGTGGATAACTTGTGCAAGGCTAGGGGAGCGTATGACTAGTTACAAATTGTCTGTTCCAAGAGCCTCCCAGCTCGTTGTTCTCGTGGTTCCTGGCACCATCCCACAGCTCTACAGAAAGCTGCCATGCCAGAGCTGAAGGAGGACCCCAAAGTATGTCGACCTCAGACCATTCTGAAGTTGTAGGCCTTGAATCCTGAAATTCAACCTCACAAACCCTTATACCCCAGACTCCCGAATTCCAAGCGGAAGCGGGCTGAGACGGGCCGCCTTCGTACAAATTTGTGCGAGAGGCTGTGAAGCTCCTGGTGGAGGCGTTCCACTCGGAGCTTAGGCGGCGTAGTTTGGAGTTCAGGGTATTTCAGGGTTTAGGGTGCAGGGCACAGGTTCTGGATTTCGGATTTGTCGGTCTGGGTTTGGGTGGATTTCGGGATTAAGGGTCAGGACTTATGTGTTAGGATTGTCATCGGTTTGGAATCTAGGGCTTGGGTTGTATGACTTTGCAGGGATTGTTTGCAAGCTCCCTTATTCTGGTTCAGAAACGCCTAGCTGTTTCTTTGTTTTGCGAGACGCATCTTGAGCCTTGGGGACAGCTGGAAGAGAATGGGAGTAGGTGTATGTACAGGTTTGCTCAAATTTGCTGCCCCTTGTAGGTCTATTGACTATTGGTTTCCTTCTGATGAGCTGGCAACTTTCAGCCATGGCGTTGGACAAGCCAGGAATCAACTTCCCGATTTGAACTTCAACTCGCCAGCCCCCCTACCAGAGTTTTGTGCAGAGGTGCGACCCTCTGGACCTGGAAAAGCTTTTGCAGGCAGGCACCCGTGACATGTTTAAGGGGGCCTAGGTGTTTTGGGGTTCAATTGGGCAAACGGCTTCTAAGCCCTGGACTCCCTAGACCCTGAAACAACAGAGTTGAGCTTTTGCTTCTTCTCAGCTTTGCAAAATAAATCTACGAACCCATTTTCTGACCTTCTCATGGGCTTGTGATGACATCCTGCGCACTCCAGCAAGGTGTTTGAGTGACTTGAAACTCAGAGGCTTGAACTTGGGGTTGATCCACCAGCCGGTTTAGTAGGTATATCATCAGAGTCCCCATATAACAAAAGAAATAATAGCGTGCCGGTTATCAGGACCCCCCCCAATTGCCTGAACGCACCCCAAGTCACGTAGCTGAACACGTTCAATTTGGCTCAGGATTTTCGTGCATCACCGCTATCCCTGCTTTCTGCGGCATTTTTGGTGAGAATTCCACTCGTTGAGCTGCCTAATTCTCTTCAGCCCTACAAACACCATCAGAGAACCCCAGCATCTCAGATTTGGATTCTGAACTGCTTTGAGCACACGGATGAGCCGTGGCTACCTCAGACCTTTGGCTCGAGCATGCAATGTGGCTTGATTTAATAGGAGTCATCTCTCTCTCTCTCTCTCTCTCTCTCTATATATATGTATACGTGTATGCTTCGCAGTTCTGAGGGTTGATATGGAAGGATAAAACAGTTCATGTATAAAAGTCCCAACTGCTACAGTAAAAGCAGTTCGGCATTGCAATCCTACATGCACTTCTCAATTCGTCTGAAGGGCACCCGATTCGTGTCACCTCACACAAAGGTAACCCGGCTTCGGGTAGGTCATGCTACAGAAGGGTAACCCCACAGTAGAAGCAGCTGAAGGCAAGTGTCAGCTACTGCTCTGAGACCACGTGCCCAGCCAACGGTTCTCCAGACCCCAGCGTCCTTGAAGTCGCATCTGGGCCCACTTATCTTTAAGTCTGAGCCAGCCCTGCTGGCAACTGGCCAGCAGAGACAGCTTTTCAAGCAGTGGAAGGATGCATTTAGGCACCCCTCTCTAGCCCATGATGGCTGCAGGTCATCTTGTCTAACAGGCCCATCCTCAACCCTACACCACTACATTCTAGCGCGAAGCCCGAAACTCTTTAATCCCTAGACCCTTTACTTTCGTCTCTTCCCACACAGCCCTTGAAGCCCCCAAACCCTTCAACCCCCCAAGCTCAGGCTGGGTTACGCCACCTACTTCATGTCCTCCTTCATGCGAGGGGCCAAGTCAAAATGCGTTGGCTGGCCTCTGGTTGCACCATGTATCGGCGGTTGGGATCTAGGAGCCGGGGTTAAGTGTAATGGTTTTAGAAGCTTAGGTGTATATGGGGTGTCCATTTCACAGTATACCAGTACTCAACCGCAAACTTATGTGCAATGCCGAAACGCGCCGCATAAAAACACAGTTCTATTCGCAGGGCCTCTCTAGGGAGATCCTTTTCACAAAAATCCTTGAATCTCAGCGCAATCAACTCCCAGAAGTTACTCCAGGTGCGATCAGACAGGCAGATGGAGGAAATCTTGCTCCACTGGATATGCCCTTTATATACATATATATGTATCTATAGGCATGCATCTATATATATATATATATACACATATTTTTTTGGGTTCTTTAGTGGGTTCTCAAGGGACAAGAGTTCCTCCATCCCCCGTATCATAGGTTCAAATTTGGGCCCCTTCAAAACCAGTTTGCAGAAGACCATAGAAGAACGTTGAAACGCCTGCAATCTAGAGGCAAGCCATGTTGCAGGGAGTTAGCCTGACAGGTCGCACTCCTGCCTGCCAAATGCGCTGTGGCACTACGATGGGGACCCTTGTGTGGAGATTTCAGGGTGTAGAGCTATAGATTTAGGGTTCAGGGCTTCAGACATGCATCTTGGGGGTGAGGAGTGTAGGGCTTGTGTCGACGCTATCCATATGGCCCTTTACTGCCCCAATTACAAAGGCCCTGTGGGGAAGATATACGGTATGGGGTATGCTAGGTGCCCTTTTTGTTATTCCCACCTATCAAAGCCCCTGCCTCGAGCTGTGAAGGATTCAACAACTGGGTCAGAAAACCCGACTTTGGCCATGGGCCACCCTCTAACCTCCTTGCGGAGCAGAGGTTTCTCATGAGTTTTGGTTCCCAAAGCACATCAGGCTTCAGAATGTTGCTGGGGTAGGATACTGATATTTCGAAGCTCCCTAGTCTTGACAGAGGAGGTTTCTTAAAAGAGCCTCATGCAACATTTCTCTTCACATCGGAATCCCTGTATACTTTGCATCCCGTCCGTGGTCTCCCTGAAGATTCCTCACGTCCCCAAAAGCCTAGCAGGACGACTTCATCCTCCGGGCGCGGGAAGTCGTTCAGGCAGCTGTTCGGGATGATGTGACAGTTTGCAAAGCTCAGGGATCCTGTTACATAGCAGCAGCTACACAGGTGCATATTGGGTTCAGGGTTTCCCAAGAGTATGGGGTCCCCTGTGCCAAGGATTCCAATATTGTTTTAGGCTACGCAGAGCAGGACCTGCTTTCAGAAAATAACCAAGGCCCCTAAAAGCCCAGAACCCTCGTCCTACATCATAAAGCTTTGTTGCCCCCTGTAACCCTTCTCCGAAGCTCTGCCGCTGCCCAAACCTACATAACCCTCAAATTCTATGCCTGAAACCCTAGCCCTCAGACCCTCTACCTCCAGCCTTAAACCCCAAGCCCTGCTCTCACAGGTTCTGAAGGGATGGGTAGCCAAATTGATGCCTTGGCATCTAAGAGTTGAAGGGATTTGGAACTTGAGAGGTCAGGACAGGGTCAGGGGGTTTGGGCCTTAATACTTTAAGGTTTCAAGGCTCTGGAAGTCAGGGTCTCAAGCAGTTTCGTATCAGGGTGGCAGACCACTCGCCAGGCCAACGACGAAATCACCGTCTCGTACCTCTCTGAGGATGCTGCAACTATGGGATTTCTGGAGACACTCTTGGCCGAGTGCTCTGTAGGAGGTTCACTTTTGCAGGTCTCGCGGGTGGGCGTTTCAGAGTTGTCCAGAAGTTGGCCAGAAGGTCTGTGTTAGTGTTGGTGATTGCAGTGTTGTGGACAGTTTTGGGGCGGTTGCGTGCGCTTTCCACTCGTTTCTTCATTGGGCCCTCGCATTTTGGCCACATGTTACAGTGCCGACAGTCACAGGCATCGAGGGGAGACGGAGGGAGGAGAAGGAGAGAAGGGAGCGGAGAGGAGGGAAGACGACGAGATGAGAGACACAAGGGAGCGAGGAGAAGGAGGTCTTGCCTCGCTCTCATTTCTCTGGTCTTCTGAACTCAGTGTCCGCCGGCGTCCGCGTAAGCGCATGCTGTCTAATCGCTTCCCCCTAATATTAAACAGGCCCTAATGTAAATACTCGGAACCGTATGTAATATTAGGGGGTGTATTTA
>CAJNIZ010003003.1:0-18086 GCA_905231905.1 Symbiodinium pilosum | reverse complement strand
AGGTGGGTCTTTCCTAGGGTTCTACATATGGGTCTTGGGTGGGTTGAAGGTTGAGGTATAGGTTGTTATGGTTTGGGTGCTAGGGGGTGGTGCATGATTAGAAAATGGAAATGGTCATTGCTAACTGATTCAGGTTCAGTGTTCCGCATCAGACTTTGACTTTTGTATGCCCCCGATTTACGCTAAGCACGGTAGCAAGAGAGTTAGCTTCTACCACAAACTGCAGGATAAGAGTCACTATTTGGGGGTTCTTAGGGATGAACATATGCCACCCTGAATCCTATTCAATGATGACAGACGAAGTTTCCTTTCGCGTGCTTTGGGTTTTGAGCTTAAGCCCTACTTGTAGAAAAGGCAGGTGCGGGGACAGACCTACCGTTCAAGGACGTTGTTTGGAGGTTCATGGAAGTAGCCCAACTTCTTCTATTTACAGCCTTACAGCTACCCATTGACCTCCTGAGCCAAGCTGCTATATGGCCCCCGGTCCTCAGCAGCAGAAAGATCAGGGTTTGATTGTTCGCCTTCCAAACCTGCCTGTCAAGCTGAATATGAAATCAGGCCTCAGCAGCAGAAGGTGGTAGCCGCCACCACCCAGGTCCGTGATTTGGGATGCTGAAGCAGGTTTGTGTCTTGCAATAAACAAGTAAGGAAGGGGAGCAGAAAGATGATGGTTCAGGGTTGTCAGATTGGGATTTAGAGTCCTACAGCATCGTTGTCGCAGCTTGCTTTGATGAAATGCCTGAGCTCGGTGGACCTGCCAGGTCCCTACTTTTAGACCCGATGGGGGTGCTTCTGCATTCTGCCCTGCCAGCCGCTCTACTGCTGTCTGTATGAACACAGGACCACCCAAAATACAGCTGCAATCTATCCGGTCAAAGTGAACCCCAGCAAGAGACTGCACTCCTGAGCCAACCCAGACCATGCCTATTTTGCCTGAGAGCCAAATCCAAAAAGGCCTGTCTCAAGCGTGCAAATACTGCTTCCTAGATACTGCCGTCCCAGAAACTCCTTAACCAGGGTTTGGATGGGGTTCTGGATCCCTCAGCCTTCCTCTGGGAACACCAAATGTCACCCACATTGCGCTGCAATGCCTATGTCGTGCTTAACCCCTGAGTCGTAAGCCCTTAGCCCTAAATCCTACATGAGAGCACCTCTGAGCGAAGGGGCCAGAAGCGCCCGCCCTGAAGACGATGCGTGCCGCTAAGCGGAGTCAGGGCCTTTGCTCGTCTAGGTGGTGTGGGCATGCAAACTCGCGTGGGGCTCCAAATAGGAGTAGGGTTGTAGTTGTGTGATAAGTTCTGAGAGCGTGAATCGGGTCCCATATTTCATATACCCATAGAGGGAAAGTCCCCAAGCCTGCGCCATGAATCGTGGCATCTGCCTGAAGTCGATCATCTTCGTATTTTGGAGGGCCACCTGGTTCCGCAGAAGGCGCGCGAACTTGATTTTGACAAGAGCTCAAGAACAATTATGCTGATATCATTGAGAGTAGTCATACTAGCAATACTGATAGTACTAGCTAGTAACAGTTATAGTAATTCAGGGTTAGTGCTTGTCCCTGCCTGTAAAGGATATCATGGGTGGATCCCTGTGGGTCGTTGATGTGTGCTGGACATCTAACAAAGGATTGCGCACGGGTTGGCGGAGAGTGAGCCTGAAGCACTAACTCAGCCTTAGACGCTCAAAAATTTTGAATGTCGCAAACTTGCACCACTGGGAACCCGCAAAATCTTGTAATCCTAGTGTATAGTCGGCACGTGCTGTCTTCCTTCATCTACTGCAGGGGTCTGCAAGACTCGTTGCAGTAAAGCGTAATCAAAACAACACCTATGTGGATCCTTAGCGCTGAAGATTTTCTGGCAGCTTGTGGGATCCTACAGTCCTCACCTTCACTCCACCCCGGTGTTGTTCAAACACCCTGAAATGTTTCTGTGCCATCACCACTGTTTTTTTTTTAAAGTCCGCGAGTTCGCGTTGACGTGCCAATGCCACCTAGGCAGAATCAATGTAGGGAGATGAAGAACATCGGCGTCTAAATACAGCACCCATTTATGACAACCACAGAATTTCAAAAGTACCTTGAACATTAGCATTACGACATTGTGTAAGGTATCGCCCAAGGTCCACTCACCTAGGTATCCTGCAGCCATGGGCTTTACACACGAAGGCTGCGCCCTAAACAAGAGGCCCCAATGCCTCAACTCCGAATCATCTACCCTTCGCAGACATCCCTCAAATCGAAGCCTTCACCTCAAGCCCTTCAATCGAAGGGCCAGTAATACGTTCCCTACAGCAAACCTTGAACGGTCGTGCAGCATGGGTCCTCGGCCTGCAGAGGGTACGTTAAAAAGCATTCGCGGGACACCTTGGGATTCCTTATTGAACGATAGTAGTTTCCATTTTCTTTTCCATTATCCCAATATTACCCCATTATAACCCCAATATACTAGAGGTTTCCATTATATTTTCCATTATCCCAATATAACCCCCAATATATACCCTATAATCCCTATAGAATCCCCATTATAGTAGTTTCCATTATCTTTTCCATTATTATAATCCCAATATAATCCATATATAATCCCTATGTCCATTTCATTTTCCATTTTCTTTTCCATTTGATTCTCCATTATAGTAGTTTCCATTTTCTTTTCCATTATCCCCAATATAGTAGTTTCCATTTGATTCTCCATTATTGGATGGACCATCACCGAATGAACCAAGGCCAGGAGGCTGCCGAAAGTGCCCGCGCAGATGACGCGGGCAGCCTGTGTCCTGCTGGCTCGGTTTTGGGAAGTTTCCAACTGCGGGCGTGGTCTTCTGGGATTGTTTCAAGAGCGCCTTCCAAAACGCCAACGGTTCAGGAGCAATAATCATCATGTCACTGAAGTGGATCTTGAATTGGGTTTTGGGCGTGGCAGGTGTCCGCGGAGGGCTGGGGGGTTAGTTTCTGCGGCAAGCTCTGCCTTGTTCGCCTTCATCGTGTTGCTGCTCATCATCGAATCTAGGTGCTGAGCTTTTTGGACAGGCTGTGGCCAAATACCTTTGCTTGAACTTGGCCAGAAGAGGAATCTACAGGTATCATAGCTGAGAGGCATACTTCTTTTCGTGTTTCCCACGCACAACCTAAGTGCTAAACCTCAAGTATATTTGTTTTCCTCCTGTACCACTGTACCAATTACCACCATTAATTTAACAACCCTAGTCTTCTGCCACTCTAAACCCTAAGTCAGATATACTTGTTTTCATTTTTGTACGAACCCTAAGTCCTTTTTGTCATGATCATGCCCCTTGCCACTAACACGACTTGCCAGCTGCATCATCGACCTCACGCCCGAGCTCCCTTGCAAGCCAATTTCTCAGAAATCAAAGCCCAGCAACACTCAGAACATCATAGAGGAAGGAATGATTATGGGGAAGCTAACGGGATGATGCCGGGATGTTCGCCAGTGAAGCTAGGGAACTCTACAAGGAGTGATGTTGACGTGGAGGTATTGCAAAGGGATTGGGGTGCAGGGTTCAGGCGCGCGAGTAAGGGAGCTGGGGTCAAGGCGAGCGTATTGCAATCTAGGCAGAACTCATGTGACAATGAGAAATCGGCATTTCTGGAGTGGGCTTGCCATGCTTTTACCATGAAGCCTCTCGTGTTCCTCATGTTTGCGTTTTGTTTCCTTATTGTGGAATCAGACGTCATGTTCTTGAAGTATATTTCGGTATCAAACACAGCAGGGCGTCTCTGCTCTCAAGCTTGCCTTGATTATTTCGCGCCCTTGCAACTTAGCAACGAATGACCTGAGCCCGAAACTACTCACCCTCCCTGACTGCAAGCTTGGCTTCTTGGCCAGAAGCCCGAAACGAGTTGCATTGCTTCATACTACATGGTTTCACAGCCAAAGGCCGCCCTGTAGAGCCAAAAAGCCGACAAGGCCTCCACTCAAATCCTATAGCTACATGACAGCACCATGGCAACAGCGCAGAAGGTAGTGGTCGTGAGGGCATCTTCAAGAGTGTGGAACCCATGCTAGATGGTAGTGGTGATAGCAAGTGAAAGCCCTAACACTTGCAACCCGAACTCCATCATCACTCCTGTACCTATATATACAGGCTTAGGGTCTACTCAAACCCTGACCGAAAGCGTAAGCCCAAACTTTGACAAGGCTTCACATTAAAAAACATTACCACGTCCTAAACCCTTGTTGTAGCAATACTACCCCCGCACTCTCACATGTCCGCTCGACACTGCAAAACGGAGCGAGGCCTTTGAGAATGACTGCATGCTTCTCATTTTGTTGCAGAATCCGCTAGAACGATTAAATGATTCCCATTTTGTCCCAACATGGTCCGTGTTTTATGCTTGTATCATGGCCATGACGTCTAGGTAGTGCCAGGCTGCCCAACTGCACCTCAGCCCTAAAATCCAAATCCCCAAGTCCCAAACACTAAACCTAAGCGCATAGTCTTCCCACCTTTTAGAGCTTGACGAGGCTCACGCAGCTCCCGAAGCTCGCGCGGCTCCCGGAACTCCCGGGGCTCCAACAAGTCCCGGAGCTCAGAGATTGGAGACCACCGCGAGGCGGGAGCTTTTAGTTAAAGGGTTTGGGGTTTGAATTGGGTTTGGTGATTCTGCGGGGGTCTGAAAGGGGGCTTGTGGCTAGGGTTCCAACTTTGGGGGAGGTGGCTTAGAACAGCTGGCAAACCTGTTCCAAAGGGCAAGTTCGAAGAGGGGTTAAGAGTTGTAGATGTAGAAAGCTGAGGTCAAGCCAAGCAGGCCATGCAGTTTCGTAAATTGGTAAGCTTTTCGAACCCCCCCCCCCTCCCCCAAGAAAAAAAATCAGGGTCACAAGAAGGAGTTCCTAGTTTTTTGCGATGAAGCGCTCCAAGTTCCCAGTTGAGGTGCTGGTCTGGAGCTGAGGGTTCGAGTTATGATCTTTTCCATGCTGCTGGGTTCTCAAATTCCAGAGTCCTCTTTTGGATCCTTCTCATTGGATGATGATGTGTTAGGTATGTCCTTCGTGGGATATGCCAGAATGAGGCTTTGCATCCTGATTTCGGTTGGTGCTATCACGATGCCTATCACTGCGATTAGCGTCATTGCTGCTCGAAGAATCATGGGTACTTGTAAATAGGGTTCGTACAGCACATAATTGGGCTTATAACCTGACAAAGGGGACCTTATGACTCCACTTGTATCTACCCAGGAAAACTACATCTAAACTCCAAACCCCAAACCCTAAACCTGCGACTCCGAACCCCAAACACTGCTAAGCAGGATCTGAATGTTATGCTCGGTTCTGGAGGCGTGCGACGAAGGTGGGGTCCTAACTTGTGGCCATGAACAGGAAGTAAGGTAGCGTATACGGTAAAGGGTTAGGGTGTGAGCATCAGGGTTGAAGGCTTATCAGGTTAGAGCTTACAAGGTTCAATCAAAGGGTTCACAAGTGGGATAAGGTTTCGGATTGGGAGTCAGTTTGTTTGAGCCTCTTCCCAAGGTTTCGACCGCCTCGATTGAAGTAAATTCCTGAACATCTGAGGGATCTTCATGACGCCTTAGACATGTTCTTTACCTTCCCCCAAACCCTAGGCCTCTGTAAAAAGGACTGTAGTCTTCATAGGGCGCCTTGAAGGGTTCATTGTCAGTGTGGTAGGGGGTATCTGGAAACTTGAACTTGAAGCCTGAAGATATTTGAGCCCCACATGTGACCCGAACATAGGATCCCAGCAAAGAAACAACAGCGCGCAGCCAAGCTCTTTGAAAAGCATATGGTATGATTTCAGGACTTGAGGCTCTTGTACAGTTCCCAGTCTTAGTTGTAGAGACGCGACTGCTTAGTACAGCTAAGTTCCACATCTGCTCTACAGATGGATGAAATCATTCTTTACCCTATAGCAGATTTTGAATCACTGAATCGCTTGGCTTTCGGAGAAGTTAAACACCAAATGCGAGCTCCTAAAGCAATAAGCCTTAAACCCTTTACTGCCTGTCTGTTTAATCCTTAACCCAGCAGCAAGGCCAAGCGCCAACCTGCTGAAGCCCCGAGAGGAGGCGCAGGGTCAGAAGCTTCTGACTTCAAGTGGCAGTTTCCATAGATGAGGGGATCCCAACAGAGACCCCAATATTATATTGTAACCCTTATTTGCCCTTCCAGAGGCCAACATTGAATCCTAGACCAGCAAAATAAACTTATCACTTTTATCACAGAACCAACACATTTCCATCAAACAGACAACAGTTTGTGATTCCAACGGAGGAATGAGGGTTGGGCATCAGACATGGGGTTCCCGAAAGCGTCGCGAAGGGTTTTTGGTGGAGGTGGTAGTGGAATGGGATGGCTTGAGGTTTGGTTGATGGGTTGATGTGAAAGAGATGATGTGATGAGGTCGTTGTACAGTCGTCGTGAGGTATCGAATGGGATGCAAGGGTTTTTCGCACTGATGTGAGGTTTTCGAAGGGTCTTTGTGTGATCACGTGAGGTGGTGTACATGAATTAAGTGAACGTTTTTTGAAAGCAGGGGGTAGGGCTGGCGGGAGCCGCTTCGTTTCAAAATTGCGCTTCTCTGCGGAGCGTCCTCTGAATTTTGGCCGGGATGGACAATCTTTTCAGTGGACGTGGCGTGTCTGGCGCTGGCGCGTGGGGCATCCCGAGAATTTTGCTCGTGATCGTCAACCTTTCAGTTTTCCGTGTGTGTCGTGATGCTGGCGCGCGCAGCATTCTCCGAAAATTGCTTGGAATCAGCAACCCTCTCAGTGTTGGCAGCGTGTTCTGTCGCTGATGGGTGGCCCGCTCAGTGTTTGCGCTGCGTCCGTTTGCCTCTTCCACAGATTGCGCTGGTGCGTGGAGCGTCCTCGCTGCGAGAACGGAGGACACTTTACGCGCCAGCATCACGATACGCCGGGAACTCTGAGAGGGTTGTTAAACACTGCCCAAATTCGGAGGACGCTCCGCGTGCCCACGTCACGACGCGCCACGAGTACGGCGATGGTTGTCGGTTGCGGCCCAAATTCGGAGGACGTTCCACGCGCCAGCGTCATGACACGCCGCATCCACTGAGAAGGTTGCATCGGCAACACTTTCAGTGTTGCCGGCGCATCCTGATGCTGGCACCTGGAATATCCTCGAAAATTCTGCGCGGAGGCTTCAACCATCTCAGTGTTTGCATCACCTCTGGACGCTCCTGCGTGGGGGGTCCTCAAAGTTTTGTTTGAAAGTGATAACGTGCGCAGTGGACAGTGCCTCCGGATGCTCCTGAAGGTGTTTTTCCGTGGAGGTGATTGTCTAAGTATGGGATGGCTTGATGTTTGGTGGAATCATGTAAATTCCATGATGTGATGAGGTTCGAAAGTGTTGCGAAGGTTTTTCAGCGAGGCAGTTAGGATGGCTTGATGTTTGATTGCTGGGATGATGTCCATGGGATGGTGTGATGTTGATGGTGTGATGTGAGGTTTTCGCATGGTTTCGTGAGGATGGCACTTAATGCTTCCTATGCTTCTTTACGAAGCCTTGCAGAGTTGATCAAATGGATGGATGGAGTGATGGACGGGTGTATACATGGAGACATGAACGGATGAAAGGATGTTCATTATGCGGTGTGACTACCTCACTGCTCCAAACGCTTGTGGGACACCTGGTCTCTAGTTTGTGTGAGGTCGAAGGGTTTAGGGTGCGTAATGGGAAGTGGGGAGTGAATATCGGAAATTACATGGGGTCATCTATTTGCTGTAGAATGGTGACAGGGTTTTACTGCTATCATAGCAGGGTATGGGGGGTTCTATCCTTGTTGAGTCAGTGCATATGAGCTGCATAGACTAT
This sequence comes from Symbiodinium pilosum, assembly GCA_905231905.1. Taxonomy (NCBI): domain Eukaryota; class Dinophyceae; order Suessiales; family Symbiodiniaceae; genus Symbiodinium; species Symbiodinium pilosum. Next base: position 10,278 of record CAJNIZ010003003.1, on the reverse strand, counting down.
AGCTACTGTACACAAAATTCAAAGATCTCCTCCAAGAGCTACTTGCAGTGCGAAGGTTTCCAAGGGATCCAAAACATGCCAAGCCCTTCCGCCAGCAGTTGATGCAGCACAGCTTGGCCGAACCTTGAACTTGAGGGGGGGGGAGAATATAGGGGACATATAGGGGATACATAGGGGATATATTATATATTGGGATAATGGAAAGAAAATGGAAACTACTATGCCTAAATACGCTATGATATAAGTTAAGTGTCTCAACTTAGGGACAGTTTTGCGGATGCAAAGGATATCTTGAGAGGGCTTAGGCAGGGATCATATGCGTAGCTGTTCAGGATTATCCGAGATCCTTGTTGAGAAGTTCTTGTACTTAGGTGTTCGTGGGCTCATTCTGGAGAACTCTACGGCCCTGAGCTTTCGGCCCCTACACTCACTCCGAAAGCATACCCTGCTTACTCGATGCTCCAGGGCACGAACTTCTCACTCATGAGCGAGGAGGACTTTGCATGTTGTTTCTGCTGACGTTTAGAGAGATTTAACACGTGGCATTTGTTTTCAGAGGTTGCGCGGGCTCTGTGTCAAAAAAGGTGGCCGTACTTGAGAACCTTTGCATGTTTCGCAGCGTTCCGTTTTCAGGGAAAGGTCTGGCTCTTCCGCAGGCGCGGGTCACTTCTCACAGGACCTTGGAGCTTTGAAGTCCTGATCCAGGAGGGGCTCCTTTGTTTCTTGAAGGGAAGATTAGGGTGGCTCGCCGGAGAGCGGCTTCAAGGCCTCGCGACAAGCAGGCTCGCGCCCAGACTTCTCTCCAGACTTTGTGCCGATGTTTTCCACTTATCCTTTATCATCCTAGAGCACTCGACTAAATGTTGCAGATTCGATGCTACATGCAAGGACGCTTTCCTCCGGATCTTAGATCTGCTTGAGCAGAACGACGAGTTTAATTCCTTCTGCGATGACGACGAGGCTCCGTCTCCGTAAGATGCGGGAAATCCAGAGGAGCCACAAGCTCCTCACAGTGCTGAAGCAGTATGGAGGGTTCTCAGCATCTGGGTCACTTTTCAAAGCTTTTGTTTCTTTGACTGGAAAAGTTGGGAACATGCTGTGAGAATTATCAATATCAATATCAATAGAGAGAAGGTCACCTGGGCAAATTTGCAGCATGTGAGCTCATGAGCTTCTGTGCAGGGATGCTGTTGCTGCTTTGGAATTTTTGATTGAGCTTAGGTCTGCCAGCGCTTTCTGTAGTTTTTAGGCTTTGCGCCCTAGAGGGTTTAATTGCCCAGGCCAAGAAAACAGGAGTAACATGGCCTTGAGGATCCTTAGGGCGCTTCAAGTCTAGAAGTCTAGATGGGGAAGAGTTCAGCTGATGACCAGGTTCAAAGTCGTAGCCTCTTGTAGTTGCCATCGTGGAGTGCACGGGTTCTAGGCCAACTTCGGGGGCCCTGACAGGCACCGCACAACTCGTGGTTATCATAACATAAGCTGCTGCATCACAGGCATCCAGCTTCTCCAGCTTTGATGAAGAGGTGGGAGATAGCAGTGCACGAAAGTGGGAGGAGCCCTTGATGGTACCCCGAAGGAGCTTTGGGATTGGGGTCCAGAATTCAGGATTTAAGGTTTTGGATTTAGGCTGTAGACCTTCTCACAGCAGGGACAGCCTAAAAGCTTGGGGATCCAGGGGTGCACAGGGATTTGCACGGGAGCATAGCTTCCCTTTGCCGGATCACACAGCTTCATTTGTGTCAGTAGAAAAACTTTGAGATGAGGTGTCCCAAACTCAGGCTGTTGAGTGTTCAGTTTTAGGGATCAAAGGTGGTGCAGTAGAGATTCTGGGCTCTCAGCTTGAAGCTCACCTTGGAAACCTAAAGGGCAAAGTTCACCTTAAAAGCCAACTGCAGTCAGCCTCTGACCTCAAACTCTTCATCGCATGCCTACAGGCCTCGGCTCCTCAGCACAAGCCGCTGTTGCAGCCTCAAGTGAACCAAAGGCCTGAACCTCTCCAGCCTAAATCGACAGACCTAAGCTCTGAACAGATAAACCTTCAACTGTCCGCTTCAGGCGGAATACTCATCTGACACTGAGAGTGAGGACTGAACGGTGACGACTTTGGTGTGACGGCGGTTCTGGGTTTGCAATGTTGGGGTTCAGAGGCTTTAGGGTTTCTGAATTGGGGCCAAGAAGGAGCTTCTCCGTCCTTTGTTGGGCGCTACTTCAAGAGAGTATCCCCATACCAATCCTCAGTTGGATTCACTCACCCCAGATCACACTCTTTGACGTTTGGAAGTCATGGCAGAGATGTAAGGCCCATATATCCGTTTCCCCCACACTGACCTGTTTTTGTGAGTTGCCATCCAGGACTACAGCGAAGTCTGTCGAGATGACAGGCAAGGTCTGGCACGGTAGGACGTTGACGGCAAAGGGCTTTTGGGTCACGGCATCTAGCTCCCGCTTCCATCTAGGTGGCACTTTGAACGTTGGTAGGTGGCACTTTGAACGTTGGTAGAGCAGACTTGCCGGCACTGACCGCCGTTACATGGCTGTATATTGTTCCATGAGGTTGTCATGTTTCCACGGCCGTCTCCTGCTTGGTCTAGCGTGACAACCCTAAACCATCTTAAACCCAAAATCGAAACCTTGAATAACCACGAACTTAACCCATGACACCATCATCTCCACGATTTGCCTCACCAAGCCCCACATGCGGTGTGCAGCCTGTTTGCCCCTGATGTTTGACCTCTCATTGTTTCCTCTACCCTATGCGCAACATTCTCGACGTCATGGCTGCTACTGTACTCGAAATGCTGTCAATATTCCGCAATTTTTGCCACCAGCATTGCCAGTATTGTTATAGTCATTCAACCCTGCAAGAACGGCTCAGTTCATCTGTCCTGTTCGGAGCCCCAACCATGGAATCTCAAAGCCTCAAGCGGCCTCGTAACGCTTTTCGACATTACAAACCCCAAGCAAAGTGCTCTGAATTACCCTCAGCAGCCTTCCCACCTTGAACCTCCTACCCTCAGCCCGAATCGAGAGCTGAATTTCGCGAAAAGCCAGGCAGCGAGCACGAGTAATGCGAACAATAAATGCTGACATCAACGCCAAGCCCCTGACCCTTCAGCCTCACCCCCCCCCCCCCCCCNNCCCCCCCCCCCAAACCCTAAACCTCGGAGCCCAAAGTTTTCCACTGCCATGGCGCTTGGCGCGGATGCGCGGGCAGCCTTTGAGCTCCAAGCGCAGGAGGGCATTGGACTTTAGGGTGTTGGAGTTTGGCGGTGGAAGGTCAGTGGGTAAGGTTTAAGGGTTTTAGGGTGTGCTGTAGGGGTTGAGTGGGGCTAGGGTTCAGGATGAAGTTTCAGACCGTAGGCCTTTAGCATGGCCCCTTCAGTCAAGGAATGTTTGAGGGGACAGACACCATTTCGCGAGGATACTGCGTTCGCAAGAAAGCAAGGCCTTTTGGGGCTTGTTGACTAAGACTTAGGGTTTGGGGTGACAGGTTTTAGGCTCAACAGGACCATGAGCAAAGTCGACCCAGGGTCCCAAGTAAGGAGTGTAGGTTGCGGACTTGTTGGGCGCTGCCAGGGTGGCTCTTGGCCCAGATCTTGTTTGGAGTTGGCAGTGAAGGAACCCCTATCAGTCTCTTCATAGCTCCTTTTGAAAAGCCACGGCTTTGAGGTTCAAAGGATGCAAGGCAGGGCTGAGTGGGCAATGGCGATTTCAACGCATGTGCCAAGTTCAACAAGTTGCAGTTTGCAGTGCCCTTGGACCCTCAGGCCAAGTCTTCGGAGGCAGGGGTGGTAGACATTCCGCTAGATGACCAGAACCACAGGAATGTAAGTAGGCAGGGTTGCGCTTCGGAACCTTAAGCTATCTAGCAGCGGATAGGATTTCACATGGGACTGCTCCATCTTGGCAAGCGCAAATCCATGCGACTGATTTCGACGGCTGGGCTCTAGGATGCTGTAGGGCTGTGCTGAGGGATGGCCAGGGAAACCGATGGCGCGATCCATCGTGGCTACTGCAACTTGACATGCGCAGTGCCCATGCGAACTGCTTGGAGAGAGTGTGTGTGTGTGTTCATTTTACAAAGAACCGCGGGTGACAGCATGGCTAACTAGGGTGGAGCACCTGCATGTCGTACTCTTCTCCTGGATTCCTGCTTTAACTATGCAGCACTAGCAGGTCACGTAGCTAGAGAAGTGACCTTTGCAGGCAGAAGAGGAATAGTAAAATAGTCATCGTATCAGTGCTGACTGCCGTCAACCATCGAACTCGTTTTGCACCTCCCAGCCTTGGTTGCAGGAGCTGGCTGAGAAGGTGCTCTGGCTTGTCATTAAGGGCTTTGATTCCAGGTCTGTAGAACGCAGTTTTTGTTTCCTTTCTTTCAATGGAAAAAATGCAAACCACTGTATACAAGCGAGGGCGGGTTGCTTGATTAGTTTCCTTTCCATCGCTGTGCGTTTCCCAATTTGGTCTTCCAGCGCTGTGTTCTGGTCAAAATAAAGAAGCTGCTGGGAATGTCGTGTGCTATTCCCATCTCAAGAGCTGCTGAGCCATTGCTGAAATTTTGCAGTTATGTTTGACTGTTTGTGTCAGGCTGCTTGGTGCTGCGGCTCCAGCCCTCAATGCCCAAAACAGCTAGTGTCCGTAGCTCGCTTCTACGCCCCTGAAATTCATGACATGAGCAATAGTCCAAACTCCTTAAAAGGGTTATATAGGGGATTATAGTGGGGATACGGGTTATTAAGGGGGATATGGCTCATATGAGGCCTTCTTAGAACCAGGCGCTCCCAAGCCTCAAGTCCTTCTTGCTTGTGCGTGCCGCGCTTCGGCTCTGGAATTCTTCCTCGAAGCAATCTTCTCGCAGGTCATGCATGAAACTGGTTGCTCGGAGCAGGAATTTAGATTTATTGTTCATCAGGTACGGGACACTTCAAGGTTCAAGAGTGATTAGAAGTGGAATAATGCGTAGCAGAACTGCAGTGATAGATTAGGTTACCGACAAACCACTTATGACCTTCCATGACTTCAACTTAGAAGTAGCAGCACCTTGAACCATAAACGTAACCCACCATATGTACCCCTGAGTCCCTACAAGTATAATGTGGTCAGTAGCACAGGCCTCCCAAAAGGTACCCGCGTCAGCTGTGAGCCCTAGGTCTCCATATAGAAGCCCTATGCAGCCCCATCCCCCCCCAACAAAGGACCCCTTATTTTGGAAAGCCCTCCTGGGCGCCTAGTGAGCAGCTTCTTGCCTTGACGTCAGCTTCTTCAAAATCCTTCACAATCATATGGAGCCCACATTGAAAGCTTTGCAGAGGACGCAGGGATTCTGATTTCATGAAGCCTCCGATGCATTTTCTGTATTCCTGTCGGCATATTGTTCGCGGCCTTTCTCATGTCGCGCTGCCGCCGGATCCCAAGGTGAGTTCACTCCACAGGAGTAATCTGAATTGAGGGCTTCCAAGAGCACCGCCGGGGCTTCTGAAAAGTCTTCTTCACCCAGGAGGAGTGCTTGTTGGATGAATACGGTTCTGTTGTGGGGGTGTGGAGGGGTAAGGGGACAGGTTTCATCATTGAAGGGGGGAAGTTCTGGGCGTTTTACAGTGCTTAATTTGCAGGCATGCTGAAATGGGGTCTTTGTGCAGAGCTTACCTGGCTGGACCGTATTGTGATTCGGCATGGATCAGAATCCCACGTTGATCGACCACTCCCTCTCAGCCTCTTCCTACTTACAGCCATGAGGTCCGCAGCGCTGTCGCAGGCCGGCAAACTGTGTGATGGGGTCGTGTAGATTTCCATTGTGAGGCTTTGCCACCCGCAAGAAGGCTAATCTATGAGCAGACTTATGCACCTCAACGCTCGACTGCTTTATGAGGGGCAGGTTTCGGGGTTTGGGATGATGCCTAGTCGGATGCTTCTTTCCAAATCCAGGGACCCGAGATATTCCTCATCAAGCAGTGTGCCTTACCCAAAACAAAGCAGAAAGCTCACCCAAACGATTCATCATCATGAGGCAGTATGCAATTTAATAGATTGATCAGTTAGCTTTTGTCCTGCAACAATTTCTGAGATCAGTGTTGCCTCTGCCCGGTGTCAAGGAAACAAGTTTGGTAGCAAGCCATTTCGTAAGGACCAAGGAACGATCACATATGCTGTTTTCTTCTGGTCAGACCTTCTTAGAAAGGAAAAGCCTCAGGATTCTTGCGCTCAACTTGGGCATCTCAGTCATGTTGTAGGGGACTGAGCATCATAGACTTTTCATTGGGCCCAATCGCGATGGATTCATGCGCGCAGCGGCCACCAGCGCGGCCGACTCTGCCACGGCTCCTGGCGTGCTTAGCAGTGTGCCTTTGTGGGTGGAGTCCTGACTTACTCTGGCTTTCGGGTGCGAGGACATATGGTGTTCCAAGCCCATCGCGGGCAGTCGCGAGACAAACAGTGGAGGTTCCTGTCTGGAAGGGCGTCCGGCCTCCTTTGGTACCCATGCTCTTTGAGACCTTCAATGTGACTGACAAGACCGACGTCAAAGCACTTGCTGGATACATGTCCGGTGTACTCGACCAGTCTCGCATTGTAGACCTGAAGCTTATGACCGGCAAGGCCCGTAGCAAAGCGCTCTACATCCTTGCATACATCAATGCCAAGGAGGTCCGCTCGACCGCCCAGGTCCTCAGCAAAAAGAGTCAATTGAATTGCTAGCATCTAGCAGCTGCGAGCAACGGTAATAACGCCACTTAACAGCCTTAAACCCTAAAGCAACAGACAAAAATCACTGGCCCAGGTCCTGCCGCGGCAGAGGGACGGCAGATTCAGGCCTTGTGGGTTTGGGTTTAGGGATCAGTAGGGTTCAACCGAAGGCTACCTAACCTGCTTGGACCCCAAAGAACCACCAAATTCAGCCACTGAGGGATCCCCATGAAGGCTTCGCATAATCCGCGACTTCCCCGTGGAGGAGGACGCAGCGCCCCGCGTGCTGCGGGTGGGCGCCAACACCAACTCTACGGCTCTGGCAAATCTTATGGCATATAGGCAACTACACCTGCAGCAGTTTAGGGCTTCAGGCTCTGTTCTCTGGGTCTTGGGTGTAAGGTAGAAGCTTGAGCAAGTGCTACTACGACAATATTCTTCCTTCATACATTGAATATTCTATGTGGATTTTCATTTCTGGTACGTGAAAAGATGATCCTACTTATTCGGGCCACAGCCATGCAGTCAGAAATGATATGATAATGTGCGCGAGGCAGCTAAGAAGGGCAATGGAAAGGTCATAGTCGCCCTTTGCAGTCGAAGCTTGTCACAAGTGTCAGAACACCAAAGGCGCCTGTTAGGCCCTAAACCAAACCTCCCCCAACAAAACAAAGCCTCGGCTCCCATAAACACCAAAGCCCAAATCCTCATAACCGTAAAGCTTCTACATCCCCAACAAGATTTCTGAAACAGGCTACGGTCTGCAGACTCTCTGAACGGCGAGAGCCGGGCCAACACAGTGCAGCTGGAGTTGCAGGGCACCGGCGCCTCCTCCTGCGCATTGATGGCGGTGGAGATGTTTGGCTTCTATTGCATCCCTAGTCTTAGCTAGGTGCGCACTGTATGTGCAGAGCTGGGATTCACTTTGAAGGTGTAGGGATTGGGGAATCAAAGTTCAGAGAAGTTCCCGGCTTGGAGTTGGGGCCTGGTAGCAGACTGTCCCTGGGGTGCCTTTGTAAGAACGCAACCGGATTGTGCGCTCCCAAGCACATCCGAGTAACAGAACGCACATGCCTAAACCAGAACAACTCCCATGCTCCAGCGCGCCTACCCACAAAAACATCCATCCCCGACCGCATCCGATAAACAGAATCCGTGCGTAATGTGCACGCGCCAAAACGGCGTCCGTGTTCAAGTGCACCTGTTGACCAGATTCGGTGTTCCGTCGCATCCAATGATCCAGAGCATCCGTGCCCAACCTCTAAACCTGAGCATCCATGACGAGACCTGAATAACATCCATCCACAAGCGCATCTAACAACCGGAACAGCCGCATCCAACCATGATATCATCCATCCCTGCGCACATCTGAAAGCCAGATCATCCATGCGCAGCTATAATGCCCATGCTTAAGTGCAGCTGATAACACAGACCGTGAGAACAACCAGGTGCCAGCTCATCTGATGACCAGAACATTTGCCAAACCATGATAATGTTAATGGTCGGGCGCATCCGATGACCAGAGCACGCATTCTCAAACCATGATAACATCCATCCGTGAGTACATGCAAGAGAGCTTGAAAGTGACAGCCGAAAGGAACTCAGCTCGACACAAAAGTATAGTCTGCTCTTCCCCCTCTTGCGTGGAAGCTCCTTGACGCGGCGTAACGACCTGGTTTTTAGACTTTTCGTACTTCCTCCACGTGTAAACATCGCCGTAACATGCCGCGTTTCTTTTGCCTCTTCAAATGTTTCTCTGTGCCATATGTGGCATGGCAAATCACCCGCCGCTAGGGTATGCGTTTTGCAGTCCACGTAGGTGGCAGGACACACTGACAATATCCGTACTCATTCCTACACAGCACTGCGTCCTGATTTTGAAAAACCTGTGGTGGCAGCTTCCAAAACCGCAAGCCCCATATACGTATGCATCACGCAAGAGAAGGTAGTCCGAGTCTAGCATCGAGAGACAGGGATGCAGGCATTTAACCCCGATTTTAGCGCTTGGGGTATGGCAATCGAGACGAGAAGCACTATGAAGCACTTGACGAGCAAGACCGCAGCAAGACCCCAAACCCAGCGGCCTACGTCAAGAAAGTTCTACGATCAAAAGTGTAGTTTCAAACTAGCCACGGAAGCCCTGGACCTGAAACTACCAAACTCATGCATCCAGCAGTCTTGAATGAACATGCCTGTGCAGGAAAAGCCTCAGCCCTCGGCCCCAAACCCCAAACCCTCAACCCTCAAGCCATGAAAGGAAAGCTCATTGCATTACGTCCCGAGAAATATCCTTCGTTGTCCGCTTTGCACAGAGCGACGAGGGCCAGGACACCATTTGAGATTGGGATTTAGGAGTCTAGGGTTTATATGGGCGTGTTTTAAGCTTCGGGGTTCTTCTGTTCAAGCTGGTGTTGGTGAACAGCCAGTTCGAGTGTGCTAGGACGAGCGGCCCATCATTGCTGCAACCGTCACGGCCACCTGAGCCTCTCTTTATCGGCCACCTGAGCCCTTCACGTGGTCGAGTTTCTTAGTAGGATTTTGGGGTAAAAGCCTAGGGATGTTGTGTGTTGTGAAAGTTTATCGGACTCAGGAATTGCAGTTTGGATCTAGGGCTTCTTGACTAGAGTCCACAGCTGCATAAAGCTGTCATAGCGAAACTAAGAAAGCAAAGAAGGAGTCAAGACTTTAAACGAGTCCTGCGGGTCTTTGCACAGGATGGGAGGTGAACATCAAGAGCCGGGCTTAGCTCAACATGGCTAATCGGGATCAGCAGGACCCAACAAAGCATATCATAAGAAGTAGATGAACTATTGCCTATTGCCGATGCCCAAGTATCTCTGTAGCGATTGCCTGTCAAGGGCTTTGTTGGTAGTAATCGGGGCTTTGCATGGATTAAATGGAGGCTAACAGCTCACTTTGCTGCATTGCGCATGGAATCCGCAAACACAGCCCGGGGTCTAGAGCAGATGTCAGACAGCGTCCACATCACCTAATCCGCTATGTTGAGGGTTACGCGCACTGCGCAGTAGGGCTTGGAGAATGGGGCTTGGCATAACTTGCAAGGCTGAGCAGTCTCTTCTATGCAGAAAGGGGACGTACAAGACAGAGAGTAGAATTGGGTTATTATTGATACCTTTCTCTTCCTGTTGGCTTGCAGTGTAGGTTCTGTAGTGTAGTAGTGTAGGTGCAGAGCCCAGAGTTGTTAGATAGCAAGGGCGAAGGTATGTCAACAGGTAGCAGCAGATGCATCAATGTCATTTCCTCGTGAGCTCCGAGGACATGTTTCGCTGACCTATGAAGCAGAGCTGCTGTTCCGCGTTTCAAAGAGACCCCTGCTTGCATGCTTGCCAGAATCTACGAGATGTGGGATACTGAGAGGTTCCAGCTCAGATTGTAAGGCCTTACATAATTGCCAGATGGAGGTTCGCCATACGCTCGTGAAAACTCTGGTATAATCCCCAACGGGCGAGTTCCAGGCACAGTTCCTTTTGCTCCAGACTTCGAGAAACACGGAGGAAAAGTGGACCTGCATCCGCTTCACACCCAGCTGGGCCCCATGACCCGTGTTTGGGGACCTGTGATGCAGAAACTGTT
>CAJNIZ010003002.1:245454-262273 GCA_905231905.1 Symbiodinium pilosum | reverse complement strand
TACCACAATGGGAATATTTGATACTAGGTGGGGTTGGGGATTTAGCATGAGGGGAGGGGACTAAGTGGAGGTATGAGGGTCGAAGGGTCAGAGGAATTACAAAAAACACAAAAAAAAAGGTTTGGGGTCTCGGGTTAAAGGCTCAGGTGTTGCCTGAAGCTCCTTCGCGTTTAGGGTTTATGGTGCGGAACAGTTGTAGGGACTTGGGAAACTTGAACCAGATCTCTAGGTAGGTTTTGGACAACTATTGCTAGTACGGTAGCTACGGTATAGCTAACAACCATTGAACCTTCAAGTACGCGTTGGTACCCTGGGAATCCCAAGTACGAGTTACGTACATGTTTACAGTTTGGTGGTTGGGTGTCGTTGGAGGGTAGTTTGGGATTGATGATTTTGATTTTGGGATTGAGAAGGATGAGCTGTCACTCACTATTTGGCACCCTTAACCCTGAACTTCTCCATGTCTATCATAGGTGACAAGGAAGAAAACCTTGTCCATTCAGGCCCTACACCCTCGGTTCAGGGTGTAATGGTCTAGGGTCCCTAAACCCTCAACCCCATACCCTAAACCCTAAACCCCGCTCCCTAAATTTTAGGTTTTTTGAGGCTACAGGTGTCAGAGCCGCGAGGTTCGGGCTTCTCGGAGCACTCTAGGGAGTCGGGTCGGCAATGGTTTACGTAGGGTAGGGTTGGCTGTTTAGTTTTTTTCTTTTTTTCTCGTGATTTTTCTTGCATGCATGTGCAGAAAAGTGTCACTGACGTGGAGAAGCGTGTTTGCTCAGTGGGGGCGTAGGGTCCAAGTTGCATTTTTCTCGGTGGAAGCTTACACTTGCAAGGAGGTATAGCCATATTGCTGGGTACGCCGCAGTGTGCCAAAACCCTAAACCCTACACCCTAAATACCCTAAACCATAATCCCTAAACCCTACACCCTAAACTGACAGGCCCCGCCCTTTATTCTTGGCTTAGCTGCTTAGAACCGAGTCCATCCCTATAGTTCATCTACTTACCGCCTTCCCCCAAATAAACATGGAACCCCATGCGCCCATCTTAATGGCAACCCTCAGCCCTAAACCCTTAACCTAGAGGGGCTGGAGTTTTCGTTAGGCCTCTCTGGGGTTGCATCTAAATTTCTGAGAGGATGCTTACTAGGTCCCACGGACTCCTGACATTTCCGGCTGAGGGTGTAGGGTTTTAGGTTGTGCGTTTAGGGGTTTAATTCAGGATTCAGGGTCAATGGAACACATCCCTGACGAGCTTCGGTGTTACAACTTTTGCAAGCATCCGAAAGTACAAATCCTACCCAGAAGTGGGAAAATGATCCACAAAATGATCCTAAACCCTAAATCCTAAACCCAGAAGCGGGAAAATGATCCACAAAATGATCCTAAACCCTAAATCCTAAAACCAGAAGCGGGAAAATGATCCACAAAATGATCCTAAACCCTAAATCCTAAAACCAGAAGTGGGAAAATGATCCACAAAATGATCCTAAACCCTAAATCCTCAACCCAGAACTGGGCAACTGATCCTACATGATCCTCAACCCGAGGCCCTACAACGCAAGGGAGGGGTTTCAGACGTGGGCCTGTGCAGGTGTATAGTCCCCCCTGAAGTGGATGGAATATGGAAGCTTAGGGACCGTAGGCTTCTAAGGGTTCATAGGGTTTGACCCACATGCCCATTGTGGGGCTTCATGTGTGAGCTATAGTCTAAACTCCTTTAAGGGGGTTTTACTGGGGGTTATCTAGGGGAGTACTATAGGGCTTATTGAGGGGGAGACTAGGAGTTTAGACTATAGCTCATGTAGCAGCCTTGATACAAGACAAGAATATGCTGTTCCCTAAGTGAATCTTCAAGGGTATAGGTGGAGCAGCAGCTCAGTCTGCTCAAGGAACTTGAAGGGTTTAGGGGTTTAGGGTTTAGGATTTCAGGGTTCGCACTTCAGCATGAGCTTGCCACGGCGTGGCAATCCTGACTTTCACTATGCTCTCAGAGATAGCTGGAAAGCAAATAGAAGACCTGTACCTGTTCTGCTTTCTTAACAGTGTAGCCTATGTAGGTCCACTTCCTAGCGTCTTCCCCAAAACGAAGCTGCCCCACGTGATACCTTTTTGGCATCGGACTTTGAGGGGGGGGGTAACAAAGCGTTAGCCCGATACCTTAGCCCTACAGTCCCCCCCCTTAAGTAGATAGAATACGGGGTATATGGAGATCTCATTATAATATACCCAAAGCGATATAGTATCTACTTAAGGGGGACTATGCACCTCTACACCCCAAAGCCCTAGACGCTACGCCTTGAAACTCGGGATCCTGTGAGCCGTAAAACCGCCAGATACTCTTGCGGATGTCCCTAGCGCAACTGGTGAACTCTGCCATGTCTCGAGTGCCTGACGCTGGCTTGGATTTCATAATAATAGTATACTAGTAATGAATCAGATAGTCCCCACGTAGGTAGATAGAATATCAGGTGCAATGAGGTTCAGGCTCAGGCTGAGGGAACCCGACCGGTTGTTTCCTTGAGGAATGAGTCCTAAAGGCACTTCGCATGTTTCTTTAACCCCAGTGTCCTTAGTAGGTATAACCCATCGAATTGCGGGTAACTGCTTCTTCCGTGGCTTGTCCAGAGAGTTTCGCAGAGCAGGCTGTATTAGTAATGAGCTGGCAGCTCTGTCAGGAGTACAGTGGGGTTTAGGCTTTTGCCTTCGCCTGGGGCTCAAAGTCTATAAATGATACCTACATTAACCCTAAACCCTAAACAGCGCTAAAGCCACCTACATTGAGCTTTAGGGCTCGAATGCTGGTGCCACAGCATGGCTACCAAGCGCGGCCTTGGAAAGGATATTCAGGTGCTCATCATGTGAGCTATGGTCTACACTCCTTAAAGGGGGCTATATAGCGGAGGGTTTAGGGTTTAGTGTTTAGGGTTTAGGGTTTAGGGTACTATAGGAACTACTATAGGGGTTATTAAGGGGGATACTTGGAGTTTAGACTATAGCTCATGTGGGTTTGATGCTTTACAAAGACATTGACGGTTTAGGCGTTTACCTCGCCATTCTTGGGACGCAGTAAGTACTCTTTTACTGGACTTAGAATCCCATTATTGTGCCCGTACGTGGACTTATGTAGGTTTTCCCAGAAAACCCGAAACCCTGGGTTACACGCCCAGTTATAAGTCCCATGAAGTAGCTCTTCAGGGTAGAAGATTGTGAGCGGTTTGGGTTCCCCTTTCTTAAGGCAGTTTAGGTACGTGTTTAAGGCCAAGGCTGAGACAGGAAATTTTGTCTGCCCCAGACCTGGCTAGATTCAGCGTGCAGGATTCTACAAGATGCTCTGAAGTGGTTTAGGGTTTAGGGTTTAGGGTTCACTTAATTGGAAGCTCCAAAATGCTAACAAAAACCGCTTTGCACCTACTTTTTGCGGCTGTATAACCCCAGTTCAATTCCATTGTCCATTTGATTTGTCCATGTGGTGTTCCATTGCAGGGCTGCTTGCTTTCTGGTGCGCCCGTGGCCTAATTGAGCCACAGCCTTCAACCTAAAACCTCCGCTTAATTGTTTTAAAGTCGAAGATCGTTTTCAGTTTTTTGTCAAATGTCCATCATACCGGATGCAATTATATTTTCAGATAGTGCCCCATAAGGATTTAGTTAACTCCCCAACCTCAACTTAACCCCAGTCCTGAAACAACATCTTGCGAGTCCAACCCACCAAGCCCTAAACCCTAATCCAGTGAGCCTAAACACTAACCCCGCCCGAAACCCTGATCCCTTTGCCCTTCCGCCACTCCCCCCAAAAAAGAAGCCAAGGAACGCGTGCAGCAAGCGTTGAAACTAAGCTGTTCAGAGACTTAAAGTTCTAAACCCTAAACCCTAAACCCCTAAACCCTAAACCAGAGACTTAAAGTTCATTGCTGAGGATGGTTTCAGGTTTAGGATTTAGCGTCCCTCGAGCTCTGAGTCTATCAACGATGATCACATTGGGCCTTAAACCCTATACTATACATGAGCTGTAGTCTAAACTCCTTAAAGGGGTTATATAAGGGATTATATAGGGGACTACTATAGGGGTTATTAAGGGAGATACTAGGAGTTTAGACTATGGCTCACATGGAGCCTAAGGGTGCGTCTCACGATTTAAGGTTTAGGCTTGAGGGCGTTTGTGCTTTTTCTGTTTCTATCGTTCACACGGCGCAGGGTCAGTCTTTACCTTCCTGAGGTGTTCTTGAGGTTCTGACCCGGGTTTAGGGTTTAGGGTTTAGAACCCTAAGCCCTCTTTGACGTGTTCGGGATGCACCAGTGTCTTCGCATGTTCTTGCGTCTGGCCCAGCTGAGGATGGCTATGAAGTTGACGCTGCCACCTTGTCAACTTATGAGCGATGGCGTTTCTCTGGTGCTGTCGCTCTAGTTTATGAAGGCAGGTTCGGAGGGAGTGCATTCCCGGTAGAGGAGAGGCCAGTGCCATGATTATAAACAAATACAGAAACAAACAAACAAACAAACAAACAAACAAACAAACAAACAGTTTTGACATACATACATACATACATACATACATACGTACATACATACATATGCTACCCCTCTCCGCACCCATCCATATCGTTAATAATGCATACAATACATGATGGTACATACCACCCTTTTCACTCGAAAGCCTAGATCACAACCTGAGGCACATGCACATCTTCATGACAAGCACTCGTGCACCACGCATGACGTACACCCGATATTAACATCCGAGTTATTCTTTTGTTCGGGGTGTAGCTGCACTCCTCAAATTCCGAAAGATGAAAGGCTGGGAAACCAATGATTTTGCTGCGCCAAAACTTGAACTTCCAATTATTTATATACCTTTTATTTGGAGTTTGAAGAAACTCCAAAAATGGGAAATGAACCTGTTGCTTGCTTGGAACCTACCATATGTTGCTTTGTTACTTTTCGAGAATTCCACAAATTTCTTAGGGACTATTGATGATTGAAATTCTTAGGAATTTCCAGCTATGTCTTTGGAAATTTCAAGCTTTGTCGCTTCCATATTCGGAAACACTCCAAGTCCAGGATTTCTGGGATTCCTCTTGAATTTCTATCTCGATTCGCACAGGAATTCTTCAGGAGCAGAAACCAGTCGAAAACCAGGAATCCAGGATTCCGGAATACCCCTTGAATGTCCAATTCGATTTTGAAAGGAATTTATAAGGCTTGCCTAAATAAAGAAAGTCTGGGATTTTCAAACTTCAAAAGAAGAGATCTAGAATCTAAAGAGACCGAAAGCACTTCCAGCTGGAAATCCAGGATTTTGTTATGATCTCTGTTTACAAATTCAAGTTTAAATGGACCGGACTCACCTCCAAAACCAAAGCTCTAGGCATTACGTGAATGTCATACTTGTCGCGAACAGAGTTAATAGTGAATGATGTAGATAGCCCGGAACCACGTTCAACACCGGAAGCCCAAGATTCTGTGAATGTTATGTTTGAATTTTCTGTCATTTCTGTCTAGCTTTTATAAGGAATGCACAAAAATTCTGACCGATTTCCTCGACAGAAATTACAGGATTCTATGATGTTTAATTATGTAGTCGAAAACAGCTCCAAAGCTAGAAGTCTAGGATTCCATACTTTTCTAATGAAAAAAATATATCCAAAATCGTACTCTTCCAAAACCCAAGATCTAGGAATCTAGGATTCTAGGATGTCTCCGTGATTTCCAGGTAGCTTTAATGAACTTATAGAAGCCGACGCCACCTCCGAAACTAGACTTCTAGATTGCGCGGATTCCGGAGTTTACCTTTAAGTTCCTATTGTCGATTTGAAAAAATATATTGACCAACGTCAGCTCCAAAACTAGAATCCTTGGACGTCTCTCAAGTCAAGGTAGATCTAATCTACAATTTATCTGAACTTCAGTCACTTCCAAGAGCACGATTTCTTTCTCATCTAGATTTTTCTCACAGACCCGCAAAAGGCGAAAGGTAGATGGGGGGGGGAGGTATTGTGATCCGTATTCTTATTCATTCACACAATCCAACAATCCAATAACTCAACAATCCAACAAT
Organism: Symbiodinium pilosum; assembly: GCA_905231905.1. Classification (NCBI taxonomy): domain Eukaryota; class Dinophyceae; order Suessiales; family Symbiodiniaceae; genus Symbiodinium; species Symbiodinium pilosum. Next base: position 256,215 of record CAJNIZ010003002.1, on the reverse strand, counting down.
CGAACAAGCCACTAGGCCAGTAAACCAACAAGCCAACAATCCAAACCTAAGCCAGCAATCCAACATTCCAACAATCCAACACACTAGGGACCTGACTCCTTGGATTGCTGGACTCTTAGATTGGGGTTGGATTTTTGGATTGTTGGGTTGGGGGTTACTCTTGTCGCAAACGACAAAAAGAAAACTAGTTTCTTGTCTCCAAATGCATCCTGTTTGTAGGCTAATATAGCCCCAAGGTACTGCTCTGAAAAGCCAAGGCAAGGGGATTTCCCGTGTTGACACTCAACAATTTCAGCTAAAAGCAACACCCAAAAGGGCTCTGCGAACAGTGAATGCGTCAGGGATACTGACATCTAGACCTAAGAATTTGACATAGCCAATCGTGCATACCGAGTCCTTCAGCCCAGCATAGGGTTAGAGGAAGAAGATGCAGGGATGTGTCGAAGCACTTCTCCTATACAATGAGCAGCAATGCCGAATGATCTACAATATCCCTTGCAGCCGATTGGATTGAAAGGTTGTCGACAACCCAGAGGAATCAACCGCAAAAAGCCTGTCCATGCCGGATACAGTTTTTAGAGTCCATTTCATGTTCCATGCTTTTTCATTTGATTCTCGACTTGGGGTATATAATCCCCATATAATCCTACTTCCCCTTATATAACGCCTAAACAGCGCCGAAGAATCAGGCCGCAGCTTAAAGCTTGCGCTTTGGACGTTGGAGACTAGAAGAACCATCAATAGACACGTAGACGGACTGTTGGTTAGGTAGTTTTGCCTAGGCCGTGGATACAACAACTTGCCTCAAAATGCTCAACCAAGATGCACCCTAGGACGGCAAACCAGCACTCAGAATCTGCCGGCACTACATGGAAGTTAACCAGGGTACCTCCAGGCAACTTCCCTGCACGATCCCCTCGAAGAGGCCAGAAGCCTAACTCCTCCGAAGCAAATACAAACTCAACCTCCCAGTTGGTGACTGGGGCGGTGGCCCGTGGATGTCGTTGAGCCACTAAAGCTGGATGTGGCTGTTGCGGCGGCCTATATTGATATTGCACATGGGACAAAATGGATACCTAAACACGGCGCACTGTCCTTGCATGCCTGCGTTTCTTCTTGTGTCTTGGCTCCCAAACTCTCATAAGCTACAGCTCACATATTGTTTTCAAGTGCCCGTGCACACAAACCACAACTTCGATGCCTCCGGATGCAAATTCACTCGGCCAATACAAGGATCTGTTGCTGCGAGTAGAAGCTTGCCATTTATGCTGCATGGTCCCGATATACTCTGCAACCTTGAACCCTGAGATGCGTAAGCTGTGATGGCGTTGGCTGTGCTTGGAACTTTGCGAACCAGCCTCCTCCAGAACGACAGCATCGCCGCGAAGACCTCTTTATGGTGGGTTCATGGCTTGCCAACTAGACTTTGGGATCTGTGGCCCCTTGTGTCGTTCGCCTTAGGTTTGATCTCGGAGCTTACATTGACAACATCAACTGATGCCGTTCGCCATGTTGGCATATGTACGGGCTCTTCCTCCTTTAATTGGAAAGTATGATCTATCTCATTCAATCCGTGGCCACTTTCTAATTTCCGGAGGAAGGCTGGACCGAGATACGAAAATGCCGACACGCCTGGTCTTCTACTCTCTTACGGAGATCAATGCGGCTACTGATATGCGCAGGCCCTAAATTCAACAGCGTACTTAGAGGCTTATGGGGTGACTCTTCAAAGACCTCAGCTTTGCGCTTCCCAAAGCCGAAAAGCTCTTGCGTTCCTGGGAAGTGCACGGGTCAACCAGACATGTAAGCCTCGGACTCGCATGTATGCTATTTGAACAAGCACACCCTGGAGGTCTACATTGGGAAAGCCCCGTCACCGTTCCCACAGCAACACATCCCGGTGCTGAGCACCTTCTTGCTGCACGCGCTGGCGAAGGTGACGAACAACCTGCAACGAGGTGCATACCAGTCATTCTGCGTTAAGTGAAAACCTCCGAGTCAGACAGCTTTTTTCGAAGTTTGAGTGCGGCACGTCCTGTCTACTGAGCAACAAGCGGCAAACGCCGCAACTAGATGAGGAACAAGGCTTCCAAAGTTCTAAAAGCACGAGCACCTCTAGTTTACACCCTGACAAGACTATCTCAGCTCCTGCTTCATAATGAGGCCGCGCAGGCACCTTGAAGCATTAAAACCTAAACCTTCCCGGCACCCTCATCCTCAAAGCCTGGGTCCTTTCAAGACTCTGGGCGCCTCTGGAACAAAGCCTGTGAAACCACAAAGTCCCTGCCTCCGAAGCGCTTCGGAGCTCCTTTTGGCTTTCTCTTCTGCATACAGCTCTTGCAGAAGAAAACTTCAAGGATCTCGGATCCATAACGAGGATCCATTTTGGGGCCCTGAAACTTCTGGGCCCTGGGCTTTTTTTCGGGGAAGGCTTGGATTTCGATGGGATCTTGGTGGAGAATCCCATGGCTTCAGACCCAGCCCTTCGTTTTGGGTTGCCTGAGTCGCACAGCGCGGTGTCCCCTATCACATGCGTGAGTGTATGGTATTCAGTCATTTGTACATGTCCGAAGTTAAGGCTGCTCTCAGCATACTCATAACTAGGTAAGCAGCGATCTAGAATTTATGCTTTGCAGGCTTGCGGCTTCAGCATGCAGCTTACCTAACGCTATCAAAGCAACTGTAGCTGCTGTGATGTAAGAATAGAGGATACTTCCGTCAATGGCAGGTTGTCCTTCATGGTTGGGGCTGTCTTACGGTTCGATGTTTCGGGCTGCAGGGTGGATAGGTTTTGGACATGACCTGTTGGCCTACAGGTTCTCAAGAACCTAGCTTCTGGGGCGCAGGCCTGAAGGCTTCAGCCGGAACACGTATAAGCTAGCCTATCCGATTCATGAACACCACGGTCAATGACGCAGACATAAAGTTCTTGAGAGCTCCATACCCTTGAAACCATAGCCAGAATGACTAAATCCGTATGCCTGTTACCTCCGTATGTCAGACCCCGAACAGCGAGCGCTCCGTCATAAAACTTGACGCCCTCCAGAAAGTTTCCGGCACAGAACCCCATGGCAGCCCTAAACGCCAAGCTCTAAATCCCTCAGCCCCTTAAAAGGCTCCTGGCGCTCACCTAACGCGCGCCGACGCTGGCGCTGCGCATCTAAGAGGCTCATTGGCCTAAGCGCTTGGCTCGTTTCAGTGCTTTGGGTTTAGGGTTTCATGCATGGTGTGCGCAAACTGCGAAAACACAGTCCGCGGTATAGGGCCTTGACTACGCGGCTGCATGAAAACTTCAGGGGACTGCTACAAGGTAGCCAACATCTAGCGCTGCCTGTATATGATACACCCGTCAAGAAGTTCCTCCCCTCAGGGTGTGTCGTATCTAAATTGCCTCACTTTCTTCCGTAGCAGATGGGCCCCACCATCTGCCATCTAGGTGTGAGCGCATAGCATTTGGAGCTAGCCCTCTGATCTGTTGACTGCAAGGTCTGGCGCGCCTCATATGAACTACAGTCAGTATATTGCCCATGTATAGCTAATGGACATGGGTTCCTGATTTTTTGGGACTATAAAGATGACTTTACTGTACTAAAAACTATAAGAGAGACCCCTATGTCCACCATGACAGTAGCGTATATAACGGATTTCAAATCTCAAGCCCAACCTTCTGTAGGGTCCAAAGGCCGAAGGGAGGTTCCAGAGGCCTCACAAGTGTAAATTACGTGAGATACTTTGCGTTAACGTGTTTCTGGGTGGTTGTCAAAATTATGGTCCCTTTTTGGATCCCTAGCCCCGTCTGCGGTGCCCTGCTGGGAGCCTTGCCTCTGCCCCTCCCCGAAATAGACCTGCAGGACAACCGGAGGTTTGATCAAGAATCTGGGCAGTGCACAGGGAACAGACAGCCCATCTTCATTAAGGAATCTAATTCGCATGGCTATAGTACATGATGCCAGGATGCATTAACACGTTCATTCCTTGATCACAGTAAGTATACTGGGCGAATGGTGATCAAGGCAGCGATTGCAGGCTTAGGTGTCGGGCTTAGGTTTGGGAATCTGGTTGCGGCGGCTTGGAAGATTCGCTTAACTCTCAAACAGCTTCTGATGGGTCTTCAAGCGAAGAGACCAGGAGTCTTGGAAGAGACAAGGGTTTTGAGCAGGGCGTGTGAGGCAAGTGCTCGGAAATGCTGCGTGCTCCAGCTATGCTGGCTGACTGGCTGGGGACATCTGCCTCACGGAGCAGCAGCAAAAGGACGGTGCTTCGAAGATAAAAACGACTGCCAAACAAGGTCGTGGAGGCCACACTTTTGTGCTTCAGCAATTTGGTGATATCCGCGGCAAATGCGTAGCCTGGTGTTTGCTCCGGCCGCAGCTTTTCAGAGTTGAAATTGCTCCCAAGCTCACACATGTTCTAGTTACCTTTGGAGGAAGGTCAGTGGAGTCAGCCCCAATTAAGCTGAATCAGCTCTACAGAAGATCCCACACTAGAATCTCAAGGAAATTGAACTGCACTGCAGAGACATGCGCTTTGGCAAGTTTGTAGGGAAACGTTATGCCAACAAAGCGCAAGATGAAGAATGTTGTGCACCATGCCTTCCGCTCAAGGACTGCGAACTTTCAGGCATAAAAATTCCTTTCAAGCACTATTGCCTTGGACTAAGGGTCCATACACCTGCACTCGATGAACACCCAAGGCATCCCTCCAGCTCTTGTGAACCTTTGCAATGTCTGCGCCTCTCCAGAAGCAGCATAGCTTGTGGAGGCAGCACTTCCAAAGCAAGCATGGCAGGTCAAATGCAAACAGAAGTCTTTAAGTGCTGGCGTTTGGGGCTCACGGTCGGGCTTGGGGACTTGGGCTCATGAGAGCTTGGGGTTGTTGATAGGCGTCTCCTGCATCAAGCTGGAACTCTGCAGAATAGTAGGGTTTGCGCCGTAAGCAACAACCAAAACGTGCGCTGGTTGGAGAGTCTTGCATGCCGAGCTGAGATCAGACTTACATTTCTAACACATTTTCCTGATGGGGCTTCCTTATTTTGGCTGGTTAGCGTGCATCCTAGTCTTAACTCTTATTGCAACAGCAGCTTTTCTGAATGCAAATCAAATTCAGCTGTTGAGATAGCCGGCACAAATTTGCAAATAGGCATCACAAACATGCCCTCTGCTCAGCAGGGAATGTTGGAATGATTGGAATGCATGCTTACAGTGGCCCTGTGCAACCCGGACATGTGAGCCCCTACTTTCAAGGATCCAAACGCTTCAAGTTTTCCAGAATCAGATCGAAGCAGCAGGGTTCTAGGGTTGGGCTGGTAGGTGCAAGGGTTCAGGTGGCATTCCTTTTGCTTGCCCATCCGCCATGCAGATCGCGCACGTGTTGTGCAGCAGATCACTGCGTATCTTTGAGCTTAGGGCCTGCTTGCTCAATGCATCTACGGGTGGCGAGGACGCCCTGTGAAACTACAGATGCTGCTTGGATGAAAATAGAAAGGGGGTGCCACATTCTATTGGGAGTCTGTATAGGCCAGAATACAAGTCTCCGCCATTGTGGATCTGGGGTAGGTTCCAGGTGTACTTACAAGGCATCCAGCTTTCTGAGGAGGACCTGAATTACCTTGAATGGAGACCATAGGCAGGGCATTGCCTGGGGAACTGAAAATCATGCTGCGTCCACGTTGCTTGACAAATCCTGGGGCGAGTCAGGACGAACTACTCAACAACATCATGCTCAAGGATTTGGGGCACCATGCTTGAACAAGCCCTCGTAAACATGTTGGCTGCTTGTGCTGCACGGCAGTGGCCAGAGGACATCATGAAACCCGGAGAGGCTCTGAAAGTTGGGTTAAGTTAGGCCCTTGGCCTTAGGCGTCTTGGGATTATCCTTCAAGCGCTCCATGGGTCAGTAATTAGAGGCACTTTCAAATTGAGTACTTGTTACTAGTTGAGTCCCAAGCACCACCCAGAAGGGCAACTCCGTACCTCCCCCTGGTAGGACCCTGAACTGGTGACATCAGAATGATGTCTTGTACATTCCTACGAGAGAGGAATTGGTTCATTTGCCTTCAGGCGCCCCCACCGACAGTCTACTCAGAATTGCCTTGGGCACCTGAGTTCGGGTCTGTGCTGGCATATGGGAGATGGAAAGTATGGTTCCTTTCGGGCCCCAAGGGGTACAACTCTGCGTAGATGCAGATGATAGATTTGGTGATCTGGCGAAAGAGTAAGAATAAAGCAGAGAATCCCGCACAATACCAATCTTTTTCCATTGTGGAGATTTTTATTTGGAAGTGTGGCGGGCCTACATCAAGCTACTGCAGCTTAGGGTGCGGGTTGTGATAAGGATCTGAAAGTGGTTTGTCCCCTGGGTGGAGTCACCCTTCCACAGGAATTCGGGGTGTGGGGATAGCTTGGAAAGCCTGATTGTTGGCAGGTACGCCACGTTGTGGACGAGGCTACGAGCGCTTTACTCTAAACAGCTGAATGATGCGTGCAGCCTACCAATTCTAGCTTCAAAATTAGCCAACCGAAGAAGTACTTTCAAGCATTCGCAACTCCAATACACAAAACCAGTACCCACCCGCTCCAGCAAAGTGGCGGTTTTGTTGGTGGTCTGCGGGTAGGTTCTAGGTTGAAGCCAAGCCACACCTGACGCCTTTTATGGCATGCATGCAGCGTCCTCAATCCTGAAACATCTAATTACCCGTCCAGGTTATGCAATCAATCCCGTCTAAAGCCTACCCCAAACTAAATGGTGGTTTGAGGGGGCCTGCAAGTCTGGAGAAGCACGAAAAAACGTTCAAAAAAGTGGCCCGATAAGCCCAGCCAAAAAAATAAATTGGATTCAAAACGGGGCTCGGTGTAAGGAATAAGGAAAGAGGGACCTCCCTTGCTTGCTCGTTTTTTCTTGGCTTCGTCTTGCTTTTTCTTTTTAAGGCGGCATGTCCACCCATGCACGTCAACTCATGTGCCCTGCGTTGGGGGTTGGGGGGGGGTCGCGCGAGGGGGGGTGGGGAGGTGGGAGGTTGGCGCGGGGGTGGGAGGTGGGGAGGGTAGGAATGTATGTTGTTTGGTTCGTACATTGTACTGCGCAGAGACATAGCTTCATAACAATTTCATGCTGCAGCAGCCGCGGTGCTCGTGCTTACAATCAGGGGCCAGGAAAGATACATGTCGCAGCAGGCATGCTGCGTTCAGCTTATGACCGCAAGTAACATCGCCCAAGGATTGTTTGGTCCTTTTTTGTATGTACAAACCCAAATACTATAGACCAAGTATCATTATTATAAGCTCCTGCTGGCCAGTCATGAGGTTGTCGCGCCTGCAAAGACACTCCGAAACCGTACTCTCCAGGTCACTCAGCAAAACAGCCCTGTTCTGGTTTGACTTTGCCAGACATTCGTTCGGATTCCGATTTCTCACAGGTTTCTCATCTTACTGTCCAATGCTATCCTCAAACTGCCTACCATCGTCAAAATATCTTTCCCCAAAGTTTCGCGGTTCAAGGCTTCAAGGGTTCTTGAATCCTTGTTCCCGCTATTGCGAGAACCGCGAAACCTTGTAAAATCCTTAGCCGTCTCAGGGTCTTCGCTGCTTCTATACAGACACCCCGGACCAGAAAATCCTTTAAACAACCCAGCTTTAGCACACTTGAGCATCCGAACCTTCCTCCTGCTGCTTAAAAAACGCAGGTCTCTTCAGCAGTCGTGCTAACTTTTTTGCCACGGAATGAATATACAAGAGTAAAACAGACATGTAATTAGAGTCACGGCACGGATCTCCTCTATTACCTAAGTTTTGACTGGACTGTTAAAGGACGAGGACGACCTTCATGATGGAGTTTACATAACGGAGTCTGAAAGAAATCTGGTTAGTCAAATTGGTAACTGCAATAAAGTTGTTACTAAAGTTGTTACTCTCAACAAGTTAGACATGCTAGCTTTTGTTCAAGGATTTGGAAGAGGGCCCTAATTCTTGCAATAGATCCGCACGCTCACGATATGCATTTTCAGGTCTCTGAATATGTGATATTACACGGGGGTTGGAGCGCGCGTGCAAGATACAAAGCAAACAATGGCCTGTACTTTTGAAATTGTCCAGTAGCGTCCCAAAATATGAATGGGGGAACCCAACACAGACCCCAAGATCTTATCAGCCTTACTATAGGGACCCCCCCCAAAAGAGCTACCACTAATTTCGAGAAACCGCGAAGTGTCCTGGCACTAGACCCAGCAAGCTCAGGCACTTCTGAACAATGTTGGCGTATCCCTCGCACGAGGTCTACCTAAAATCCTTTTGTCAAGACACTTCCAGGATGCTGTGCTTCATCCTGACTGCTGAACCCACAAGCAAGTTACATCCCAGACCCCCTGCTAAGGATGCTAAGGCTGAAGCAAATCGCTCCGTCTCCGTCTCGAAGCGGATTGCATGCAAGCATCGACGGCACCTTCCAAGAAGGCGAGAGGCTGGGCGGCCGTTGAAGTTCAGGGTTTCTGGACCACAGGGTCCATCAGTTTGGAGGCGTAGAGTCCAGAGTTGAGTCCCTGCGGAGTTTGCGAGCTGATGGTCTGTGGTGTCGGCTTGGAGTCGTCGCCAGCTGCTGCCGCTGCTGCTGCCGCTGCTGCGCGCCGGGCTATACGCTGCATGGGCTGTCATTTCGAATCCATGTAGAATTCAGGGTGTACCGTACAATATTCAGGGCTTCCCAGAGCATCAGAAAAGCGGTGCATCTCGAGGGTAGGAGCCTGTGTAGTTGCCGACATCAGTTCATCGTACTCCTAAAGCAACAAGATTAGAACTAGAACAAACTAGAATCTACACCAAAACTGCTTTTTGACAAAGATATGGTAGGCTCTTGAGCGCGTCCTGCCTACTCAGAAGCCTGGAAACCATTAAGACCAACATCGGAGCAACGCACGGCCTAGCGTTCAGCATTGTGCAGGAACCTCCTCAAATTGCTCAGTACATATACAGAGAGTACAATCTTTTCGAGCGAACGAGCACCTCTGCACCCCACCGTTCACCCCAATCCCCACACTCAAATCTCATAGAGGTTCATCCGAAACTCAGATTTACCCACCATGCTGCAAACCCTATGCAGCCCTCACTATCCTTAATAAAATTCCCCAGTATATGTCAAGAATCCTGATTCCGTATCCCTTCGTTGACCAAAGGCCTAGAGTACTCATAGGTTCAAGGTTTGGGGGTTATGGGTTTGAGGTTTAGGCTCTATCAGCTTGGGGTTTACTTTCGTTGGAATTGTATGGGGTTTCTATAGATCCGAATCCTTTCCTGCGCGAAAACCCAAATCTCAATGGAAGCAAGGGCCTCTCCAGGCGTAAGACCTCGCCGGACACCCGAAACTAACCCAAGCCCAAAAATCAAAGTTCTGACCCAATTCACCCAAGCAAAATTCCGAAGTCCTATCATAATATCCCTACTTTAGGCTTGAATCGCTTGGGGCCTTTCATTGTCGGCTTCTAAGCTCTCCACAGCGGCTTCATGGCTTTCCAAAGCTGCCTTGAGCTCCTCCGAGGCATGTGCATGCGGCGATAACCCCAACGTAACCCTACATAACCTGTATAAGACCCTATATCATGTCTACATAATCCTAGAAGGGCTGAGGGTTTTGGGCTGAGGTTGAGCCTTCAGGTATGGGAAAGTGGCGAAAGTAGCAAGTTTACCTAAGGCTTGAGGTTCCGGCAGCCCGCACGGGGCTATAAGGACGATCGTGCCCACCTATCATTGAAGTATTGGTGCAGCAAGGGTGTAGGTTGTAGTTTCAAGTAAGGAGTGGAAGTCTGATGAGGCCAGGCACATGATGCATTGAGTTCTATGAGGACAGCTGTGAACGGTGGTCGGTATATGTGAGCTATGTCGATAAAGGCTTCAAAAGGGCCATGATAGGGAGTGCAGGGGTCACAATAGTAGGTTGCCTTCCGCGCATTGCAAGGTACGTCTCTTGAGGGTCGTCATTGTTAGGGGCGTTTCCAGAAGACGGCGCAATGATTTTCGGCACCCACCCTATGACGTCCATGGCAGTGTGCCCAAACTACTGTCTAGTCTATAACTCTGTACCTCTTATACCAGGGTCATTATCATCAGGGCCCTAAGTACGAAAGAGCATAGAATTGGGAGGCATCCTTTCGCTGAATGACACGGGCTTGGGTTTAAAGCATCGGCAACTTGGGCCTGCAGCTTCTCTGCTAGCTCATGGTGCCTGCAACATGCAGCGGGCGATTTGGGGCGGTTTGTCGTGGTCCTACAAGCTCGAGAAGATTCCTTGAGGACTAGCCGCAGTCGGGCCTGCAAAGCCTCAGGTGACTTACAGGAGAAGCTTGCTACCTGGGGACTTCTGTCCATCGGAACACCATTGCAAAAAATGTAGCCCCAGCTTCGAGACACATCTTAATCTAGTCCTGGTTGTCATCCGCTCTTTGGGTCAAATGTGCCATGATTAATCGCTTCCCCCTAATAATAAACGACGTCCCCCCCCCTCAAAAAAAAAATCATCCGGGAGGTCAGAAATTATGTATTATTAGGGGGGAATATTTATTGAAAGGATTTGGTAGGGCCGCCTTTAAATTCCTTTTAAAATCAATTAAAATCGAATCAAAATCAGGTTAAAATCAATTGAAATTTACGTAGAATTCTTTTTAAAATCTATTAAAATCGAAATAACATTCCGTTAAAATCAATTGAAATTTGGTTAGAATTCCTTTTAAAATCAATTAAAATCGAATTAAAATCCCGTGAGAATCAATTGAAATTT